>PVLA01000125.1:576428-795428 GCA_004027455.1 Hydrochoerus hydrochaeris | reverse complement strand
GAAACAGATCCAAAGAGAATATCAGGAAATTAAAAACTCCATTGAAAGCTGGCAAAACTTCTTAACAGAAACTAAAGACAGACTTTCAAAACTTGAAGATAGATTTGCAATGTATGATCATGAAAGAATCTCTTAAAAATAACAAGGAACCATGAAGTAATGATGCAAAGGATGACAAGAGGATTTATAACTTAATAATAAAAAATGAAGAATGAAGAAGCAGGGACAAATACAAATGAAATAAAAAGGCTATTCACAGAAATAATTAAGGAAAACTTCCCAAGCATAGGAAGTGATGTTCAGATATATGAGGCATACAGAACTCCAGCCAGCTACAACCAAAACAGATCTACACCCAGACATATAATAATCAGGATCCCAGAAATCAATCACAAGAACAGAATGTTAAAAGCAGTCAGAGAAAAGAAACAGATTATCTATAAAGGAAAACTCATCAAAATCACAGCGGACTTCTTAATGCAAACTATCAAATCAAGAAGAGCTTGGAGAGAAATATTCCAAGCCCTGAAAGAAAATAACCTCCAACCCAGATTGATGTACCCTGCAAACTGTCTCTCAAAATTAATGGAGAGACAAGATATTTCCACAACAAAGAGGAACTGGCAGAGTTCGTGACCACCAATGCAACCCTGCAAAGAATATTGAAGGACATTCTAGAGAGAGAGAAGAAAATCACCAGGATTCCAGGAACAATGGCAGAAAGGCCTCAATGAAAGGGCCAGACAGTGGAACGAAGGAGAAAAGTAAACAATGACAGAAAAATAGCATAGCAGAGATGAGGCAGAGAAGACTGGCTATATTGCTGTTTTGTCTTGACTGATTTTATTTGAATCTGGTATGCTTGAGGGTGTCAAGTCTGGGAGTAGAGGCAACTACTCTGAGGATGGCTGCATTCAATAGAATACCCATTCTGGTTTGATTATTACCTGCCTTTGAAGTCCTATAATGTCTCCAATGTCGGTTTTTATTAATAGTGATATGTACCACTAAGTTTAATTATACTACGTCTAACGATATAGACAATTTTTATTGAAAATAACAGGAGACATCATGGTGACAACTGTAGATCACCTAGTATTGTGGTTTTATATGTCCTTCTCATTTCGTGTTTCTCTAGGAATTTGTATTGTTGACTTGTTTTGGTTTGTTTTTCCCTCCAATACAGAAAGGCTAGGTAGGCATGTAGAGACTTATACATATGTAGAACTTCTAAACAGTTTATGAGAATTGATTATAGTGATTGTAAAAAAAGAGGAAAGGATTCTAAAGGATATAACTGCATGTATGTTTGAGTGTTTAGGATTGATGACCATAATACTAAGTTTTTTGTTGGATAGATGAACAGAGTTGATTGATTGCAGTCTCACTGTTTAAATGTCTACTTTGTATGCTTTACTTTTGTAACTTGAGCAACTACTTCTAGGAGGAAAAAATGTAATTGTCAACTAGTGATTTCTTACTGGTTTTTGTTTTTATTTTTTATTTTTTTGAACTTTTGCATTATTTCTATCCTCTTTGTTTCATTTTTTTCTCTAAATAAAAAAAAAATAAAACAAAAAAGAGTTGGTACAAACAGAACACAGCTACCACCTTCCAGAAAATTGCCCTCCACCCAAATTTCCCCCATATAATTTATATAGAAGTCAATAAAGGTCAACCACCTTGGCTGTAGGTAATTTGCCATTCACACCTCCTCACCTAGGCCACTCCTCACCCTGAGACAGCATCTTTTCTGCTTCCCGCCATTCCATGGGATTTTTTTCTGAGGATCTCACTCAACCACATGCAAAGAATCCCCACTTCAGGCTCTGTTTCTAGGAAATCCAACCTAGGACAAAAGGACATTAGGAATCTTACAGAACTGAGGGAGGACAGGACCTACAGCAGCCCTAGGAGGAGGGTCTCTTTTGTCTGGAAGGATACAGAGGTGAAACTTAGAGGGAGGAGAGTCTTTACCTATCTCAGAGGGAATCAGTTCCAACCCTTTATCATCTCATTCTGTCCCTCCCTTGCTCCCTTCTTCCCTCTTTTTTCACTCCTGAATATCCATTAAAATGGTATAACTGGCTTATCCTGGATACAGGTAAGAGACTGGGCATCTCCTCCAATAATTTTATCAAGCTATCCAGTTTCTTTTTTCTTAATTTTTTTTATTTTAAAGAGAATAAAACAAAAGAGAACAGAACAAAGCAAATCAGAACAGAACAATGCAAGCAACACAGCTCTTTACAACAAGACAACCCATCATCAACAGTAGCTATCAGGTCTCTTTTCTTTGACATAGTTGAGCATACCTTCACACACAATGATATCAAACATAACAAAACAGTATAAAACCATTCAAGAGAATGAAAGCACTACAGAACTTCAAAACCAAATAATAGGAAATGAACAATGGCTGCCATAATATCTCATTTTCCTCAAAAAAATATACTGTCACACATAATAAAATCAAATAAACCACAACAGGATAGAACCGATCAAAACGGAAGAACTAGCATGGCAGGACTTCAAAGTAAGATGATAGTAAATCAGCAATGGCTGCCATAATGTCTTCTATTCTTCAATATAGCTATTCATACCATTAAACATAATAAAATCAAACAAAACAGAATAAAACCAATCAAACAAATGAATGAAAGTATTATAAGTGTTCAAACCAATATAATAGGAAACCATGATTACCATAATATATCCCATTATATTCAGAATAGCTGCCCCTACCATCTGACAGCATAGAAACTAACAAGACAAAGCCAAACTTAACAAAATTGTGTAAACAATGCAAGAGTTCAAGATAAGACAATAAGAAACTGACAGAAGTTTCCACCTTTCCCTCCCAGATATTTCCTCCCCTTTGCTCTTACATTAACTATTTTGCTTTTGGGTCCCATAACTCCTTCTGTTTCTTATGCTAGGGTTCACACGTATGAGTTTGAACTGTTTTGGCCATGAATATGATCTCCAGTTGTGTCCATTTACCTACAGGAGTTTTGAGATTATTCTCCATCTCCCAACACTGTGGTAGTGACAATTAAATTTTCATTACATAGTGAGAGGGTCACACTCAAACCATACTACATGCACCTTCACAGTTCTTGGTTCAGGAATGGGTATATGTCCACATTTTTCCTTTGAGACATGAGAGAAATTTTCCTGGGTTTCTGGACACGGTCTCCCTGTTTCTAAGAAAGAAACTCAAGAAGTGCCAATCCTCAACTCTTTCTCTAGACATTTCTAAGTCTGAGTTTAACAAAACTCTGCCTCAGAGCTCTGCTCAGCCCTGGGGTTAATGCCAGTACATGGAAGTGGGCAGGATCATGTGAAATCCAGAGAAATGGACAGTGCTCTAGTCCTGCACAAAGTCCACCACACCTCTGACCTCCCTAATGTAACAAAATCATCCTCTATTGTTAAAATACATCCCAGGCTCTCAGTTTTAGTAGCTAACATGATACCCTCCCTTCTTTGGGTTGAAAAGTTGGCAAAGAGATAAGGACACTCAAAGATAAGTCCCAGGACAACTCATGGTTTTGAAAATTGCCATTTGTAATTGTGTAAACTTAGATGAGTCATATAATCTTTCCAATTCATAGCCTCCTTATAAGTAAAATAGAAATAATGCTTATATCTACTCCATAGTGTGGTAATAAAGACTAAATAAGATTAAATTTTTATAACAAACAGCCCACCATCTGGTACATAGTAAGTGCCTAATAATAGTTTGCTACTTGGTATTTCTTTTAAGAAAAAATTGAAATAGAATCTAATAGTAGATGTCTATTGCTTTTACAGTTAGTGATTTTAAAGTGATTTTTCCTGTCTTCTTCACATCATTTTTTATATTTATCCATATGTGTACCTAACTCAGCTATTGTGTCATCTCCTGTCTTGTGGCATGATTCTGTCACATTATCCACTTCCAAGTTGGATCGCATTTAAATTGTGAACTTCTAAAAGGCAGCTTCCTTGGGCTGTGCTTATTTGAACAGCCCCCAGCATGATTCCAGGAAAACATGGGTACTTAATGTAATCTTAGCTCAGTGCCTTTGACCATAGGACTAAAATCAAATTCAACTGCAGTGGTTCTTAAATGCTTTGGGGTCATGAACCCTTTTGAGAATCAAATGAATTTTGTGGGCCAACTCTCAGATAAATGCCCAGCCAAGCAAAATATCCATATACAAGTTCTTTCTCTCTCTCACCCCTATATGAGATTCCTTGAGTCAAAGTCTTTAAAATACCCAAATTAAAGAAGCTACTAAGTACAGCAGGCAATTTCAGAAAATGCATTTTGATTAATCTTTACAAAAATACTCTTGCCTGTTGTGTAGGTTCGAAGATGTTAGGTCTCATTCATGAAGTCAAAAGTAAAGTAGTTTCTCTATCCTAGCTTATGAGCCCTGTTTGTTCCCCTGTGACCTAACAATCTGGTCATGGGCAGAGCTAGAATTTTCATGTCAGCTCTGCCTGCAAGGAAACCGAGGCATTGTGAGGAGAAGGTGCCAGAAGAAGTAGAGATGGTAAAATAAAGTCACCACCCTGAACCAGGGGAGGCCTTCATTTATTAGCTCCTACCTTTTATTCCCCGTCATATACACCTAGCATGAAGTATGCCCCGTATTCTGCCAGGAATGACATCTTGTGAGAGGATAGGAAGAACTCACAGCAAATAGGCTTGGATCTGAATTCTAACTCTATTAACTGCTGCCGTGTGCCCTGAGCTTTGATTTCCCTATATGTAAAATGAGGTTAGTTGAATCAGCAGTGTGGGATTGTGCTACAGGTAAGATGGGATTGTGGACAACAGCAGCCTACACAGGGCCTGCTCCAGATGGACACTGGACAGAGGTCAGGTGCTGACAAATGTGATTTATTTTAGGTCATCGAATGAGAATCCTTTAGGTGAAAAATAAAGTCCTGCCCAGGGAAAAGGGCAGCCCAGAGGCCTGGGCTACAGCAGGAAACACACCCTCCTCTTCTCTTTAGACCACTCAACTAGCACCTCTTGTTTTTATGCTGAAAAGGGAAAAATATTTTACTGTCAGTTGGAGGGAGTTTTTCCATTAATCTTCCCTTTGCATGTTTCAGTGAAGTTCAAAGTGACACAAACCTAACCCCAGAGCCTCACATCAAGGAGGATGGAAAACACGGCCGCATCACTGCTGCTTCATCAGGGCCTGTGCGGGCACCCTCACCGCTGTCCTCCCAAAGCACACACAAGAGCAGCTCCCAGAGTATCTGATCACAGTCCTGAGGGTGGACTCCAAGTTCAGGAGGTTCAGTGAAAGTGACAGGAAGGGTGACGGTTGCACCAGGACTGCCTGTGCACATGACCTGTCTTCTGGCCCTAGAGTCTCCATCCGGGGCTTTACCTTGAGTTTCCTGCCAGCCATGAAGAAACTCTCCAAGTGGATTCCTTTACTTAGTCCAACCTAATAATCCATCCGGATGTGACTACCCAGATTTGGAATGGACCCCACACACACACACTTTTATAAAACCAAATAAACATCCAGGGGAAACCAAGCCAGACCTGCCAGCCCCAAATCCAGCCAAGCCTGACTGGACTGTGCCCTGAAGCATTCCTAGTATTTGGCAGGAAATCAGCCTCCATGATCAAAGGGCTGGTTGTATTGCTGCTGGAAAATGAACTATTGATTGTGCCAGCCAGGGCGGAGCTGGTTCCAGCAGGGTCATCAGCCATTGGGAAAAGAGGCCTTAGCCCTGAATACTGTTCCTGCTGTCTCAGAGGTGCTGGGCCAGCAGGAAAAGAACACAGGGAGTAAGAGCTTAACTAATGACCTCTCCCACAAAGGCATGGGCAAAGGGAGGTTGGGCGGCCTCATTCCACACTCTGCAATTCATAGCACCTCTCCCTTGCCCATCTCCAATCTCTTTCCCAACCCAAACCCAAGGAAAATATTTCTGCTACTTAAGCCAAAGAACAAAAGCTCCCACACTTTGGCTGTGCTCTCTCCCTCTCTCCCTCCCCTTGTCTCCCCTTCTGTGTATATGGGGGAATATCCTGTTGCTATTGTTTTTGTACACACAGGGCCTTCTATCTGTGTGCCTTGATTAAGGGCACAGCTAAGGTTTACAGAGCATTCATCTCTTCATGTGCATCTTCCCATTTCATCTTTGCTCCAGCCTTAAGGAGATGAGGAAGAAACAACCACTGAACGAGGTGAAGTAACTCTCCTGTGGTCACCAATAGATAAGCAGGAAGTTGAGCCTAGCCCAGCTGAAAGCTATACCACCAGGCTCTGCTATTCCCCACTGGCTGGTGAGCAAGTGGCCCCTCTGAAATGCAGTTTTCTCACCGGAAAATGAATTGTTCTGCTGTTTGTATGACAATGTTTGCAAGCAGCATGCTAAAGCTTGGAACATAGTAGGGCTTTTGTTTCAGTGCATTATGTCTGTGAGAAGTGGTGAGAGAAATAATTTGAGAGGTTAAAGAATATGAAATTTATTGTCTGTGCCCCTAGTCTTCTCCTTCTGAACACAATTTATTGGTACCCTTCATTACACACTACCTTTTACTTCTCAGTGTTCTGAATTCCACCTCCTGTCACAGAGGAAAACAGCTAAAGTGTTAAACCCACTAGAGACCAGGAAGAAGAAGCCATTTATCCTCTCTGGGGTATTGGTATTTTCTAAGAGGCCATGGGAAGGGGAATGTTGGGTCTAAAAGATGTAATTATTTGTGGTTGGATTCTAGTCACTAAAGAATTTGGAGTTCTGCCATTTAGATGATCCTATTCATAAAGTTAGTTCCAAGAAAGTCATAAACTAGATGCGTCATTGAGTTAGAATTAGCAATGACCCATGGATAAGCAGTACAAGTCCAGATAGAAATAAGAGTACAGGTAGAAAATGGCATGTCAGCTCTGTATTCCAAAGACACCTCACTATCGATCAAGATTTCAGAGAGGGGAGATCCAAGATGGCCAACTGAGTGGTGGCATGATAGAGAGCCTCTCTGAAATGAAAACAACTCAGATGCTAGAATCTAACAACATGGAGAAAGCCAGACAAAAGGAGAGGAATTCTCAGGACCCAGGAAGAAACTGAGGAAAAAGAAAAAGAAAAGAAGAAGAAGAAGAAGAAGAAGAAGAAGAAGAAGAAGAAGAAGAAGAAGAAGAAGAAAAAGAAGAAGAAGAAAAAGAAGAAGAAGAAGAAGGTGTGGGTGAAGGGCTGGAGCTGGGCAAGCTCCAGTCACTGTACCATCTTAGAGTCAGGTGACTAACAATTGAGCTGAGGTCATGGCCCTGCTGAGAGCAGGGGTCAGTGAGCTCCAGACCCTTGGCTGGAGGAGGCACTGTGCCAGGGAGTAGAAATGGCAAGTTGAGCTGTGGGAACTTTGGTAGGTGCTGGGAACTGGATTGCCCAAAGGGGGACAACTGGCTAGATGACATTTTGGAGTTGGGTAGGGCCGGCTTGAATCAAAACCCAAGGCGACATCAGTCAATGGCTCCTGGTCCAATGCAGATTGATGGGATCTGCTCGGGCTGGGCCAGGCCCCTGGTTGTAACCCAACAGCCAGAGACAAGGCTGTTCTGAGCCAGTGGCATCCCAGGCAACACATGAACATGCTGAAGCATCTGCTGGGTGACTGACATAGGGGGAGGGGTTGGCTCACAGTGTGCACCTCGCAGATCAGCAGTGGACTGGGAGGGCAGCACTTCCCTAGCCAGTGCGCTGCAGAAAAACTGTGGGCAGTGCGAGGAGCCCAGAGACCTCTACCACCACCTATCTGAAGGGAGTCGGAAACATGACAAGACAGAGAGACAGCAAAATACCTCCAATCACAGAACCAGGGAAAGTGAGTCCAGTAGAGGTAAATGTAGAGGAGGTTGAGGGTAGCAAACATGTAACATCAGACACGGCCTCATCAGAAATAAAGAAATACTTCTGTGACCTCATCGACAAATTTAAATCAGAAATTCTAACTCAGGTGAAGCAAGATATAAGAAAATTAATAAAAGAAATCCTGGATAATCCTCAAGTAGACACAAATGAAAGAATAGAGGAACCCAGAGAAAGAAGCCTTTGATGAAGAATATAAACAAAATTTAGAATGCATGAAATAGATCCAAAGAGAATATCAGAAAATTAAAAACTCCATTGAAAGCTGGCAAAACCTTTTAACAGAAACTAAAGACAAACTTTCAAAACTTGATAGATTTGTAATATATGATCACAAAAGGAAGGATTTCTTAAAAATAACAAGGAACCAGGAAGCAACAATACAAAGGCTAGAAGATGACAAGAGGATTTATAACCTTAGAATAAAAAATGTAAATGAAGATGCAGCAACAAATACAAATGAAATAAAAAGGCTATTCACAGAAATAATTAAAGAAAACTTCCCAAACATAGGTAATGGCAGTGAAGTTCAGATAAATGAGGCATACAGAACTCCAGCCAGCTACAACCAAAACAGATCTACACCCAGACATATAATAATCAGGACCCCAGAAATCCATCACTAGAACAGAATATTAAAAGAGGTCAGAGAAAAGAAACAGATTACCTATAAAAGAAGACTCATCAAAATCACAGCAGACTTCTCATTGCAAACCATCAAATCAAGAAGAGCTTGGAGAGAAATATTCCAAGCCCTGAAAGAAAATAAACTCCAACCCAGATTGATGTACCCTGAAAAACTGTCTCTCAAAATTAATGGAGAGACAAGATATTTCCATGACAAAGAGGAACTGGTGGAGTTCATGACCACCAATCCAACCCTGCAAAGAATATTGAAGGACGTTCTAGAGAGAGAGAAGAAAATCACCAGGATTCCAGGAACAATGGCAGAAAGGTGTTAATGAAAGGGGCAGACAGTGGAATGAAGGAGAAAAGTAAACAAACAATGACAGAAAAATAGCATAGCATAAATTAGACAGAGAAGATTGGTTATACCTCTGTTTTATCTTGACTGATTTTATTTGAATCTAGTATGCTTGAGAGTATCAAGTCTGAGAGTAGAGGCAACTACTCTGAAGATGACAAGATTCAATAGGATACCCATTCTGGTTTGATTATTAACTGCCTTTGAAGTTCTATAATGTCTCCAATGTTTAGTTTTTATTAATAGTGTAATGCAATGCTAAGTTTAATTATACTATATTGATGATATAGACAATTTTATTGAAAATAACAAGAGACATTATAGTAACTACTGTAGATCACCTAGTATTGTGGTTTTATATGTCCTTCTCATTTCGTGTTTCTCTAGGAATTTGTTTGTTGACTTGTTTTGATTTGTTTTCCCTCTAACACAGAAAGGCTAGGTATACATGTAGAGACTTATACATGTGTATAACTTCTATGTAGTTTATGAGAATGGATTATAGTCATTATAAAGAAAAAAAGAGAGGAAAAGAAAGTAGTCTAAAGGATATAACTGCATGTATATTTAAGTGTGTAGTATTGATAACCATATTACTAAGTTTCTGTTGGATAGATGAACACAGAGCTGGCTGCAGTCTCACTGTTTAAATGTCCACTTTGTATGCTTTACTTTTGTAACTTGAACAACTACTTCTAGGAGGAAAAAATGTAATTGTGAACTAGTGATTTCTTACTGGTTACTATTTTTGTTTTGTTTTGTTTTTGAAAATTTGTGTTATTTCTACCCTCTTTCTGCTTCAATTCTTTTTCTTTAAATAAATTTTTAAAAAAAGATTTCAGAGAGGAGACAGTGAAGTGGGACCCACCCTGGCCAGGAAGCAGAGGCCTGAGATTTACATCCTCCATGCTTCTGCAGATGTGGCCTGAGCCCAGTACTTGCTCTGGCCTCCTAGACTTTCCATACAGGGCCCCACTAACATTTTCGTCCCAGTGATGTGTCTGTCCAGCTGCACTTCACCTCGAACCTTCCTCTCCTCCTGAATTATTCCCCCTTGAGACTGACCTGGAAATCCCTTCATTATCCGTGGCTCTTCCCTGTCTTCTACCTTCACCTCTTCCATCCATAGTGTCTCTGCCAAGGACAGAATTCTGTCATGCAGTCTGAAAACATTGACTACAGCAGTGAGCAAGTCCTACTTGTGGCCACTGCACCCCACCACCCCTGTCTCGCCTGGACAGTCAACATCCTGACAGTGCTCTTCATCATCTGTCTTTCTCTCTCTCTCTAACCTATCCCCAAAGCCACTTTGGTCATATCACTGCCTCCTTCTTCATTCCATTAGGGTAAAAACTCAGAAGGATAAGTGACTTCACAGAGTTGAGATAAGATTAAAAGAGATTATATTTTGTGCAAATGCTGGGCCACACAACAGATATTCAAGAACAATTTGCTGAATCCATCTTACTTGTTTGGTTTTTGCCAAGTTAGCTAGAAACAAGTTACCAATGACTTCCTGGATTCCAAGTATTCTTACATGTCATCCCTTTGTATCTTCTTATTAGTTGTTCTTTATTATACCCATTTTGTACATAAGGAAACTGCTGCACATAATATTAAAGTAATCTGTTCCTGATTCTTTGAAGAGAAAGAGTAGAACTAAGACCTAAATCCAGGTCTGTCTGATTTCAAAATTCAACAATATTCATTGCCACAGAACCTCTCTCAGGGGTTTCTTCCTTTGTTACTGTAATAGGCCCCTCTCCTCACAAAGCCAAATCAGAATCAAATGAGTGGTACACCCAGAATGGTAAGCCTGGGGTGAGGTTGGAGATTACTATGTCCAACTTCTTCTTTTTATAGATGAAGACACTGAAATCCAAAGAGATAATTTACTGAATTCCAACAGTTAGTGACAGAATCTGGAACTACAAGTTTCTTGACACTCCTTTGTTCTATTGTTGAAAAATATAGCATGGATCCAGAAAATATAATGGCTTAACAGAATATCAAAACTACTAACTACTAACCATATCAAAAAAATAAACCATTCAGGGACTCCAGAAATGTGTTATTGTGTTCCTCTGCCTGCTCCCTCCTAGAGGCAGTCGCTACCCTAACTCTATAGACCCATTTACTTGCTTTTCATCAAAATATTGCAAAAATACACATCCATTGATGCAGTTTTTCCTGAGCTTGAATTTTCTTAGTTACTTTCCTTGTTGCTGAAACAGCATACCCAACACCTACAAGTTAAGGGAGAAAAGGTTTATTTTGGCTCAGAGTTTGTGGAGGTTTCCATCCATAGACAGCTGCTCTAAGGTCAGATGGCGTATGGCAGAGGAGCATCATGGAGGACAGACAGTTCATGGCATGTTAGTCAGAAGGCAGCAGCAGCAAGTCTATCTCTCTCTCTATCCTATACAAACTACAGTCCTGTTAATTGATCCACTCACACCCTCAGCCTTAATCCTAGAATCACACCATTATTCCACATTCATGCACCCTAACCAGCCCTTCAGAAATCCACCCTGACAACATGAGGCTTTGGGGGCATCTAGATACAAGCTGTAACAGAAGCATCACACCACACACTCTTTTGCACCTAACTTCTTTCACTAAATATTGTGTTTGTGAATTTCATTCACGTCATTTCATGTAGCTATTGTTCATTTGTTTTCATCATTGTGTAACACTGTGCTGAGTTGAAGTGTTTCCCCAAAGTTCACATCAATCCAGAATTTCTGAATGTGACTTTATCTGGAAATGAGAACTTTGCAGATGTGATCAGCTAAATTAAGATGTAGTTATGAAAGATTAGGGCATCAGAAAGAATGGCTATTAGTACAAAATCAACCAATAACAAATGCTGGAGGTGCTGTGAGGGAAAATGAACTCTTCTCCACTGTTGGTGGGAGTGTAGACTGCTACAACCACTCTCAAAATCAGTGTGGAGCTTCCTCAGAAAACTAGAATTGGAGGTCCCATTTGACCTAGTTATTCCCCTTCTTGGTATCTTTCCAGAAAAATTAAAAACATTGTACTAAAGCCATATATGTGCATTCATGTTTATAGCAGCACAATTTGTAATAGCTAGATCTTGGAAACAACCTAAATGTCCATCAATTAAGAATAAATAAACATGTGGTATATTTATACAATAGAGTACCACTCAGCCATAAGGAAGGATAAACTTGACTACTCATCGCACTGGTGAGCAGCTGAGGACCTGGCAAGCCACGGGTGCACCAGGGCAGGAACTATCAGTGATTCCTGAGCTCTGCATCATGTTGGAACTTTGGGCACTGGGAGAACAGGTGGCCTGCTCACCACCCTGGTGAGCAGCTGGGGCCCTGGATCAGACATTGATCCATCCCCACCCACCCCCACCCCGCAGTTAGCAAGTCGGCACCGTCAGTCTGAGTATCTTTTTGGAGGATAAATGTATGCAGCGTGGCAAGTAAGGGGGATTTCTCTTTGAAGGCAAATATTTTTATCACTATTTTGCTCAGTTTTGATTAATGGTACTGCTTTATTCAATATTCTGTTTTTAAAAGTTTGATATTTCCTTCCACTTTCCTCTACCTGATTGAAAGAACAGCTAACATGAACAAAATGTTCTGTACTATTGAGCCCATTGCTCTTGTCCTAGTGACCTGCTCTGAAGTTCTGTGGTAGTTTTATTGCAGTGCGGTCGCATGGGTTTGTTCTGTCTTGTTCTGCTATATTTTGCTACCTTCAAAAAAAAAAGTAGATAAGAAAGTAACAAAATACCTCCAAAAATCTCCCAACTCCACCAAAGCTGATCTATGGATCATGGATGAGGAGAAACTCAAAAACAAGGCAACAGAATTATATAAGATGATTAAAAGTGTATAACAACAACAAAACGAGTCAGTAAGGTACTGAGCAACCTGAAACAGGATATAACTGAACAGATAACGGACTTAAAAAGTAAAAAAGAAGAAAAGAAAGTGCTCTAGAGGATATGGCTGCATGTATGTTTAAGTGTGTAGGATTGATAACCATGTTGCTAAGTTGTTACTGGATCATTGAACTTCTTTGTAGTCTCGCTGTTTGAATGTCCACTTTGTATGCTTTAATTTTGTAACTTTAACAACTAGGTCTAAGAAGACAGTATGTAATTTATCAACTAGTGATTTCTTACTGCTTTTTTTTCTGAAATTCTGTATTGTTTCTACCCCTTTTTCTATTTTGCTTTTTTTTCTCTTTAAATAAAATTTTAAAAAAAAGAAGGATAAACTTGAGACATTTATAGGGAACAACTAGAGACCATACTCATAAGTGAAATAAATCTGACTCACATGTATAAACATCATATTGTCTCCCAAATGTGAGAAGGTAAAAGAAATTTTATATAATAGTTTAGATGGTTGTACTGGTAATTTCTCTTGACTCATTAGAGAGAATGATTAGCTTGTGCTAATATTGTTTGGACAATTGAATGCAGATATCTGGTATTCTAAGTAACTAATTTAAAGGTAACAATACACAGTGTATGAACCACTGTTACCCTCTAATTACAACGTTTTGAGATTTTGTTATTTTTTCTCTTTAAAAAAATTTAAAAGAAAGATTAGACTGGCCCTAACCCAGTGACTGGTGTTCTAGTAAGAATGCCAGGGCAGGATGATCACAATTTCAAGCCCAGTTGAGGCAACTTAATGACTTAACAAGACTCTATTCAAAATTTAAAATTAAAATTTAATTAATTTAAAATTTTAAAAAATTAATTTAAAATTTTAAAAAAGGGCTGGAGATGTAGCTTAGAAGAAAGACCCTGGGTTCAACCTGGGTTACTTAAAAAATAAAAAGTCATGCAAATAGAGAAAACACCCCGTGAGGTCAGAGGCAGAGACCACCAAGTGTCATCGGCAGCTCCAAAGCCAGGGAGAAAGGCACTGAGCAGATCGTGCCTCAGAGATTCCAGAAGGGCCCAGTCCTGCTGACAGTCTGATTTGAGACTTGACTCTTCATTGTGGAAGAACAAACTTCTGTTAAGTTAAGCCACCAAGCTTGTGGCCTTAGGAAACTAATACAATATTCCATTGTACAAAGCAGCAGTGATTTTCTTACAAATGTATAAACAACCTACCTGGTCCAGTCTGCCCATGAGGCAGTTTGACTACTTTCATGTCTGGAGTTCTCACTGGGAACTCTCTGTCGTGGTTCCCAAAAGCGTGTCTCTCTGGATGACACACCTCGGTTACCACACTTCTTCCTAGCTGTTCCGGGAGTGAAATACAGAGAGAAGAAAAAGGACAATCGTGCAATCAGCCAGAGTCTGCCTCAGCTGTGGCCCGAACGTCTCCTTCCTCAGCTCCCCTCACACCTCCATCCCAGGTCCTGCTGTTCTGGACACAGCCATCACTTCCAGGTTGCAGGATCCTCCCATGACCATGGCTGCACCTCTGCCTCCGGCCAGGGCTTCTCACCTCTTTTGCAGGCCTTCTCTTCATTTGCTGTTTCCTGGGTTTGAGGCTGAGTCAGATATTTCTTCTGTGATGATTCATTTTTGCTCTCTGGACTCAGTCACAGCATCTCAGACCACAAGTCCCTAACAAGGAGCCCTTAAAGCAAGGGGAGATTTCTTCAAGAATTTTCTCTCCACCCACCAGGAAATTCATTAGTTTTAGAGAATGGTTGGACCAGAGAACAGTGAAGGCTGGGGACAGGGACAAGGTATCATGGGGGCAGGAGAGGCAAATGTCTATGCAGTCAGTCAGTAGACATGCTGGGACACCAGTCCAGAAGGCTGCAATAAAGCTGGGTGTGGTGGCTCACACCTGTAATCCCAGCACTAGGGAGGCTGAGGTAGGGGGATCACCTCAAGTTCGAGGCCAGCCTGGGCTACAAAGTGAGTTCAAAGCCAGTCTGAGCTACATTAACCAGACCCTGCCTCAAACAAACAAACAAACAAACAAGCACCAACAGACCAGAGGCTGCAATAGTATCTCCCAGGGCATTGTCTCAAGGGAAAGAAAAGAAACAGAAAAAAGAATGTTTGTGTCAACCATCAAAGGGCTGGGGTAAGTGGTTCTCCTCACTCAGGGCTGGTTCCTAGAGATGAGTCATTTCCTGAACTTCCAGGACCGTGACTACAGTTGTTTATCTGACTTGAACACTGAGCCTGTTTTCTTTGCTGCAGAACCATCCCGAAGAGTCCTGGGCTGCCTTCCTGCTGAGTTACAACATCCTCTTATTTTGATTCTGTAGTTCATGTGGATCCTTTTCATGGCATTTGTATTACTTTGTACAACTTGTACTGGAAAATTTCGAAAATAGCAATATTTCAGTAAATAGAGTTATTTTTCTCTTTTATTTTTAAGGCAGTCCTACTGCTTGGAATTTAAAATCTGATGACAAATCTGGTAACCTTGCATATTGGTGTTCTGAAGCCAGGAGCTGGATATTTCTTCTGTGATGATTTTAGCAGTTGGTACTCACTCCTTGCTCAAACTCCTCTCACAGAGAAATTCTGGGATGATGGGGTGGAAAGGAAAGTGGAGTTCAGAGTCAAAATGCTCAGAATTGTGGAAACAGCAAAAATTTTACAGAGCTCTGAGTTTTCAGTGACACCAGTCATATTGCCCAAATCACAGGCAGTGGGGCAGGGGATGTGTCAGTCAGGGTTCAGTCAAAGAAACATTGTTAGGATGAGCGATGCAGGAAAAGATTTGCTACAAGAATGAAAGCTTGAGTAATGGAGGAGCTGGTAAAGTTGTCTATGCAACACTGCCACTCCTGCATTGGATGGGGATCAATGCTGCAGTTGATGTAGGTCTGGAGTCTGTTAGTTTGGAAGAAAAGCTGGACATGAAATGGGGAAGAGCAAAGAAAACTATAATCTATGAAGACAAATAGGGATTCAGGACAGATTGAAATACACGAGGAACACCTGCAACTCAAATCAGCTGCTTGCTGTCTCAAACTTAATTGTGCAGGTAACCTTAAACCTTTACCACAGAGCTGCAAAGACACTTGGTTAGGGTTAAGGAAAGCTATCCAAGGAAGTTAGAGAGAGGCTGAGGAGCTATGGGCCCAGATGCTGCCTTGCACCAAGAGGCCAATTCTAGGCCTCCATTGGTCAGTTATTGCAGCGTAAAAATTCAACCCAAAATTCAGTGGTTTAAACAATAATCATTAATTATCACTTGTGTATCTTAGGGTTTGCTGTCATACTGCTAATCCAGTCTGGCATCAACTAGATGGTTTTGTTTCAAGCTAAAGATACAGGTAATCATGGCTCTTTCTGGGTCTGTTCATTGCTGCTAGAAGGTGACAACTACCTCGGACAACTGCTTCTTACAATAATGAAAGAAGTGCGAGAACAGCAAACAGAATCAGGTACTTTCCCTTAAGACCTAGGCTCAAATCTGCCCTGTCATCGTGTCTATCCATATTCCACAGGCCAAAGCACAAGTCTAGATTAGAAAAATACAAATAGATATATAGGAAATGTAGATGGCAGGGGGTGTGGACGAAAAGGAAAGAATTGGAATCAATAATTTATATCATCATCATCACTATTATTAGAAAGAAAATAACCACCCTCAAGTTCTGCTTTATATTTCTAGAGCTCAGAATTTAAATTTTTGGTAAGAAATGCAGAAATAATTAGATATTTCAGATTTGAGTGGTTGACTGAGCAGATGACGTTCAGAGGTGAACTTTTGATGTTTCTCTGCTGACTCTCTAATGCCTGTAAGTCACATTCTATCCCATAATATCTATCCTAAATTTCTGGGAGCCACTAATATATATCCATTTACCTGTATTGTTCCCAGCATCCATGCCTTGAACATGAGTCGCAAACTTGAAATCTGACCTACAGGGCCAAAGTCTCATTCTGAATTCTTACTGTCTTCAATTCCCTAACTGAGCATCTTGCCCAAGGACATTTTATCTCCATACAAAGAATTTAGACTACTGTTCTTAAAGCTTTTAGGGACAGATCATGCCTCTGGGAGAAAGGCCCCCTCTCTTTTGTGACTCAGGGAAGTCAGAACCCTGCAGTTTAAATGTCCTGCATTTTAATGGTCTGCAGCCTGTGTCTTCTTGTTTCTTAATGTGTCATTTAAATGTGTTTTGTTTCTATGATGGGAGGGGTCACCCATATTTACTCTCCTGGGTGAGCTTTATGCACTGTCTTTTGTTTGGGGAAAAAAAAGTAGAAAATATTTTTTGGAACAGAAGTAACATTAGTCAGCTGAGCTGCCAGTAAGTGGGACAATCTTTGAGTCCTCCCTTAAAAGAACCTTTTCCTTCCAGAATCTTAACACAATAGCTTCAAATCAAAACCAAATCCCATTACCATATCTCTACCCCAGGACAAGCTACTTTAGGGAAACAAGTCATATAGACCTCACACTTAAAGATGCATAGGGCTTGGCCCAATTGGAGCTCAAAATATCTTTGTTAATTAAATAAGTAAATTCCAAACCTCACGACAGAGTCCTTGTTAGGAACATTTTAAAAAACAAGAACACCATTATGCTAAGTTGCTGTGGTTTTAGGTTCTCATAGAAACCTATGTTATAGGGCTCAATTAATGCTATGCAAAATTATAACATGCCCATACAATTTTGGGGGTATAAGGGTCTCAACTGTGTGGATACTCACCCTGAAACCCTCTTGACCTGCGTTTCTGCGGTCTCATTATGCATAATGTAGAGAGAGTTGGGAGGTATTTTTTTTTACAATGATCTATTTTTTTCACAATGATTTATTGACTATCTGTTATAAGCCAGGCTGTGTGTTAGGTGTTAGAGATTTAAAAGGAAAAACAGCCTTTAGGGAGTTTCACAGCCTAGTGGCAGAGATACACAAATAAACTGATGACCTTCATACAGCATGACAAATTCCAAAATGCATGACAAATTCCAAAACGCCTTGGGAATCCAGAGGCAGTACCCCTTGTCTTCCTGGAAGAGGTAACATCTGAGATGGACAAACAAGAACTGGGAGTGAAGTGCAGCTCCAGCACAAAGAACAGCATGTACAAAGACTGAGGCTGGAGAGCAGGTGACGTGCTTATGTCTTGGAGCTCAGTGTGGCTGGGGAGTGTGATGTGAGCCTGGACATGGACAGAGAAGTAGCCATAGAGGGAATGGAAGCTGGACAGTGCCTGTCAACTCTTAAGTTCTGTTGAGGAGTCTTGGTTTATCCTGAGAGCAACGCACAGACTTGGGAGGTTTGCACAGAAGAAAATGAACTAATCAGATTTGTGATTTAAAATGATACAGAAAATAATACACAGAATCAGCAACTAGGATCTCATTAAAGAGCTTTTATACAGCAAAACAAATCACCAACAGAGTGAAGAGCCAATCCATGTTGTGGGAAAAAAATGTTTGCCAGCTTTTCCTCAGACAATGAACTAACATCTAGAACAACAACAACAACAACAACAACAAAACCCTAGACCCTCCAAATTTAAAGATTCAGTCCAAAAATAAGGATCTGAAATGAATAGATACTCTCCAATGAAAAAATAGAAATGACAAGTAAATATACAAAAATGTTCAACATCTCATCATTCGAGAGATAGACATTAAGACAATGTTGAGACTCCATCTCACCCCGGAAAGAATAGCTATTATTAAGAAATCAGCCAATAACAGGTGCTGGTGGGGCTGTGGGGGAAATGGAATACTTCTCAACTGTTGGTGGGAATGTAGGCTGGTACAACTACTGTGGAAATCAGTGTGGAGATTCCTCAAAAAACGACAACTAGAGGTACCATTTGACCCTGCAATTCACCTTCTTGTTATCTTCCTGAAAGAATTAAAAGCATCATACCACAGAGATATATATACATCCATGTTTATAGCAGCACAATTTGTAATAGCTAAATGTTTGAATAGCCAATGAATGGTTATTATATATAAAATAAAGATCTACTACTCTGCTATAAAAAAAGGATAAACTTCAGGCATTTAAAGGTAAATGGATACAACTTAAGACCATACTCTTAAGTGAAATTAATCAGACACACATGTTCAAATATCACATTGTTTCTCTGGTGTGAGAAACCAAAAGTATAAATAAGGACTGTCTTAGGTCCTTTTCTTATTGCTGAGACAAAATACTTAACATCCAAAGTTAAAGGAGGAAATGTATATTGAGCTCAGTACATTTAGTTTATTTAGCTACAGTTTGTAGAGGTTTCAGTCCATAACTGACTGGCTCCAAGACAGAACTGTACATGCCAGAGGGGTAACAGTTCATGACAGACAAAAAATAGCAAAGCAATAAGAGACCAGCACAGCATCTTTCTGCCTTTTATTTTAACCAGACTACTTAGAGCAAGTAGCACTCACACCCTTAATCCTGGTGCCCTTGAGTTTAGCACTGTGCCATGAGTTAATTCCAGTGCCACACACCTTTGATCTAGCCACCCTTGAAAAAGCTCCACCTGTGACTGTATGAAGCCTTGGGTGGTCATCTAGACACAAGCCAAAACAAGGACCAAATGTATAATAGATATTGGAAAATGGGAAAGGCAACTATGTAGGGAGGAGGGGAAAAAGAAAAAAAGAGAAGAGAAGGAAAAAATGGGGAAACAAAGCTTTTGTAAATAATGAAGGGAAGAGAGGTTGAAGGAAGGGGAGGGGATTGAGGAAAAAAGAATCAAGATATATTATGTACAGGTATAAATTCCCTAAAATTAATGTGATTACCATGTATATCTAACTTGTACCAATAAAATCAACAAAAAATGATATGGAATCAAATTAGGGAGATCATTTACGAGACCAGTGCAACCATCCAACCAAGAAAGAAGGGAAATGTGTAGTCATGAGCTCTAGATAACTAGAGGTCCTTCCCAGTGACTCAACTGTCAGTGCCCCACACCAACTCTGGTCTATGCACCTTTAACACATTCCAAGCTTGGGCTACTGTTTTCATCCTTGGCTTAAATTTCCTCCTTTGGTGATCATTTCATGCAGCCAAGTTTGAAGTTGACAGCCTCCAACATTTGGTAGCTTTTCAGTACATCATTTTTAGGTTTCTTATTTATTTTTAAGTGGAAAACTTAAGTTTGGATGAATAACTTTGTTCAAAACTCTACCAAAATATTGACTTTGGGTAAAAACCAAATCTGAACTTTAGGCTGGAGTTAAATAATAGGTTTGGATATCTCTGTTGTTTCTTCTCTTAAACAAAAAATACAATGAGCCAAGTCAAGCAAACCTAAGCAAAGAAGAGCAGAAAGTAGAAGAGAAAAAGAAAGGAGGGGTCTCTTTTGCCAAAGAATTAGCACCTGAATAATAAAATAGCATCATGTGAAATTCCCTAGACCCACAGGAAACAGCAGGATCAAATTCTGACCCCTCAGATTAAAATGTGAAAGACTAGGCCTTTGCATTTGAACCTGAATCCACTTCTGCCCTCTCCCTTCCCTTGACTCTTGCCACTAGCATGAAAAGGAAATCCCTAATCATTCCCTGTGAAGAAGCAACTCTTAAACAGTTATTTGTTTTGTGCAGGTTACAGCCCTAACTGTCTGTGTCTGATTCTGGAGCTCTGGACAGCTTACTGTAACTCATGGGTAACCTTGTCCACTGTCCTAGACACTGTTCACTGTCCCCTTTTAAGGCTAAAGAGAGGACATTAGTGCATGAACCACCCTAAAACATAGGGACATGGAACAATTTCCTACTCTCATGATTCCGTGGGCTCCTCAGGTGCTTGAATGCCTCTTTCATGCTGGCTGGGGTATTGAAGTATTGGAAAGTCCTGACTGACTTCCCTTGCACAGATGTCAGTTGGGGCTGGCTGTTACCTGGGAGCAGAGCTGGGGCGGCTGGCTGAGGGCCTCCACGCTCCTCCACTCAGGCCTGTCATGTTAGGAAGACAATTGAGCTTCACCGCATGGAGGCTGCGTTCTTAGACTGTTCCACCAGCTGAAGGTGGCAGCTAAAGTTCAACACATAAGGTCCTTGTGCTGTGCTCTGTGTGTTAATCCAGAGATCAGCCTTTCCGGAGTCAAAGGAAAGAAGAGGTAGTAAGAAGATGCTGCATAAGGGCCTGTGGGATGCAAGCTGTAACTGTGATCATCTACGGCAGAAAGAAGAAAACCAGACAGAAGAGGCTGGATCCAGATGGTAAAATGTCAGGCTCAGTGGTCCCTAAGAAAGTTTCTGTGAGTAGCTAAGAACCAAGCTGTTTGTTAAAAATTGTGTTGATCTTCTTCCCTGAGAGAGATCATAAATATTCTATCTGTAAAATTTCCCTTTAATTTCAGCTCAGCACACAAGCTGACCCGGAGGGGTGTAGTCATTCTAATTTTCACCAAACTAAGTTGCCAAGTTCTAGGTGCTGAAAGCCTGACCACAGCTAAACCAGTAGCCCTGGACTCAAGGACACTGACAGTCAAGGAGAACACTTAGCATGAAACCCTGCCCAGCAGGACCACGTCCTATTGAGCAGTGACTAACCAACACTTGCACCACTTCACTTTTGGGAATTTTTAACACAAAATAAACTGAGAGAAGGCTAGAGAAGCAGAATGATATCTACAGTCAGGAAGGAGCCTGGGGAGAGGGCACAGATGTTACAAATTCCCTCATAGGGCTGCATAGAGGTGGGAGGTTACTTAAAGGGGGAAACTGCTGTGGGTGTGTTCTGAAACCCCATTTGTGTTGTGGACAGAATTTATCAAGCAAGTTGTCTCTCTGGGATCGTCTGTTAAATATTAATGTCCTTCTCCTCACTGGGGCTTTGGTATGTTCCAAAGCATCTTCAATATGTGTTTAATTTTGTGTAGGCAATCAAAGAAACTGGGAGTTTTTAACAAATGTAAAACAGCTTAAAATCAAGGGTTGATATAAATAAAAAGCTTTTCAATTGTCATGTTTTCAAGTTTTTTAATAAAAGAGATGTCATTCCAGACAATTTTGGAGTGAAGAGAAGTTGTTCTATCTTTAAAGACCTCCAAAGTAGATTCCACAGTGTTCCTTTAAAGCCCGTTCTGTTATCTATGAGATCTCAATGTTTGAAAGTTCTCATTGGGATCTAACTAAATTTTCCTTATAGAAGCTTAGACCACCCAGATGTGGGAGCTAGAGAAACTTGCCCCATCTTTTGTATAATCTTCCTCAGTTTTTCAAGTTTTTCCACAAGCCTTCAGAGGTTTGATACTTCTACTTTCCAATTCCTTCTTTGAGGTTATAGAAGCTCAGTGCTGAATGGCTGCCACACAAGGGACCCTTTGCCCACCAGGGAGACAGGGAGTCACCTTGAAGCAGCAGTTCAAGCCACACCAGTTTAGCAGTGAGTGGCTGAGAAGGCAGTCAGTCAGTCCCAGGCTCTCCAGACCTGCCTGCTCACACTCCAAGGACTGCCAATAGCTGACCTCCACTCTCCCAGAACTTTGCTGGAGGGACTGGCCCTCCCCTACTCCAAGAGTGTCTTCTGTTCTTCAAGAAATAGAGGCCAGAGTGCCAAGAAAGCATGGCCTCGCCCAAGAGGAAAAGGAAGCTAAAAGGCTAAAGCAAAGGGTAAGCTACTGTGGGGAGATAGGATGCAGCTGGCCTCAATTTGGAGAGGAAGAAAGGGAGGAAGGAAATCAAATTTGAGTGGCTTTCTGAACGCTACCCAGGTTCTGTGTTTTTTTTTTTTTTTTTTTTCACATACCCCTGATTGCTTGGGCTGAGGCTCAAAAGTAGTTTGGAAATCTTTCAATTCACATCCTGATTCCAATATGAAGGCAACACAAAAAAAGAGAATGCAAATGATAACAAAGCGGGACCTAAAACACAAAGATTTATGGGTAGAAGCTGAGCTAACAGAAGCTCAGGCCACCCAGGTGGACTGCCTGAAATGGAAGAGTAGCCCCAGATATTCATAACCGTGTATTGGCTTGGGAATCGGTAGTGCACACTGATGCACATATCTGGGTAGGTCATGGAGGCATGGGCTTGAGCACTGCATCTCGTCCCTGCCCCTTGTCTCTGCTGTATTCCCTGCTCCGCTTCCAGGCTACCAGGAATGAAGCAGCTTAACTCTTCTATGCCCTTCTGCCATGAGGTTTAGGAGCTCATGAGTTCTCCTGAGTAGAGGATGTCCTTCAGAATGAAAGTCATGCCAACTTGCATAGCTGTATGGAGAAGGTGAAGTGAAAGATCTGGTTCCACTTCAATCTCTGAGCCTCACTGGAGGTCTTGGGGCTAGCTCCATGGTTTTCACTGAACTTTTGTAATTTGTGCTGAAAAATTTCATAGTTAAATTCTAAATATAAAATATAAGACAAAAAATTTTGCCCATATAAAAATTTCTCTTTAAAATCCCCTAAATTACTCATTAGCACAGAAATATAATTTATAGGCTATGACAACCACCAAGGAGAAGCACTCATATCTACCACACTGTTAAACGATTGTGGTTTTATTGTTGGTTTTTTGTGAGACTTTCGTTTTACTTTGTTTTTGCTAAGCCCATAGTCATAAGTTGCCTAGATTCTGCAGCATGTAATGCAGCTCTCTCCTAAATGTATTTTTCAGTATTTATTGATTGAAAATATTTTATAATGTGATTATAAACCCCAAAATATTTTATATGAATTTGTGTTTATTGTAACAGTGTGATGCATATTTTTTGGTGAGATGTGTAAATTATCCAGGTGTAGATGCTGTTTGGTGCAGCTGGACCATCTGGCTCCTGTCATTATAGCTGAGATGGCCAAATGGTCAAATGACCAAGCTATATTACTCAGCTTTCCCCACAGTATGCAACACCCACAGTGTAAAGGAGGAGAGGTTTAATCCGGCTCACAGTTCAGGGTACTCAGGCCATGGTCAAAAACCTCATGGTGGAAGGGAATGGAAGAGCAAATTTGTTGAGTTCATGGTGGCCTGGAAGTAGAGCAGGGAAACAAAGCAGAAAGCAAGGGCAAGGGACCAGTTATAGTACCCAAGGCCACACCTCCGTGACCTACCCGCCAGTGTTCTGAGAGGTTCCTAAGCCAATCGAGTTGACAAGACCAAGTTTAACCATCACTCCGGGATGAGTCCCTTAACCTTTGTTACTCACAGAAGGGAAGAGCAAGATGGATGTTTCCCAGATAAGTGTCAGCACTAAGATTTTATGACGGTGTGAATGTATACCTCACAGACTGAGTTGTAGATGTTGCTTATAATGTGGAGATTTTGCCTGAGCTATTGGTACAATGTTCTAACAATCCACAGCTTGAAGTCTCATAGCTTTTTTTAAAAGCAAGCCCATGTCCTCTAACCTAGAAGTACACCTTGGCTTTCAACTCACATTTTGGAGAACTAACATTGAGCATGTGAAAGAGATTGAACTTATTTTTACTTAGCACCAAATAGCACTGTAAATATATTCATACGTGATTCTAATTATACTTTACTTATTGACTTGCTATTTTTAGAGTATTTGTATGCATTATGACTGTGAGTCTCGTAATGCTCCTGGTAAACAAATCTGTTATGTTGCCCACTTGCCAGATTTGGAAATTATGCCTCCAAAAATCCAAAGGCTGCGCCTGACATCAGACACAACTAACTAATGTTACAGCTGGAGCCCGAAATCCAGTTTTCTGACCTGAAGTACTTAAACTGTCATAAAAAAAATTATATATATTAGCATTGTCACTGTGCTTACCTGGAAGGATTTATTCTTGTCTATGTAAAACAGTGCCTTATGTAACCAATGAACTTCTCTTCCAGTCCTAAAATCCTGTAATTCTTTAAATCCACAACCCAGAGCTCTTCCAGAGAGGTGCTGTTCACAAGACCCTGTTCATCTGTCCCCCTCTGGTGGCCATTATACAAACAACAGATAAGAGAGCAACTTCTGGCGGAATGGTGGCTTTCTTCTGTCAATCATTCATTCATGCAAACCACCTAATATATGCCTGGCTCTACACTAGGATATACAAAAATAAAGATGAGTACTGCCCTCATATTGAACAAACGAGGTAATAAAGATTACAACCTTTGGGACAAGTGTCACGGAATGAGATGAATAAATACATATACCCAATACCTGGGCTGGTCTTGTGAAGAGTAGGGACAGATGGCAGTGCCTGCTGAGTTCTGAAGGACAGGCAGGACCAGGGAATGGCAGGAGGTGTTAGAAATGCAGGGAGCTGCCAGAATGCTGGGTCAGAGTGTGGAATTCAGAACACAGATTTCAAGGGGAAGAGCAAGAAGGCTCAGAGAGATTTGTTGAATGAGATCCTGAAAGGCCTCTTACGTCGCAGTAGAATTTGAGTTTATCCCCTAAGCTAATTCACCTAAATTCTTTTATCACATTTCCATCAACAGAATTATTTAAGCATGTGTCCATAATATATTGAAAGTCATTTCTTTATACATTTTATACCCATGCAGTGTAGCATAACGGCTAAAAACATGGGCTGTGGAGCTGGACCAAGTCCAAGTCCTGCCTTCACTATTTATCAGCTCTGATCTGAGCAAATACTTTCTCTGTTCTCCAGCTTCCTTGGCTGTAAACTGAGGTTAACAATAGATTCACCTGCTAGGGCAAAAAGAGGATTAAATGATTAAATGATTCACGGGGAGAATTTAGGATAGTACCTGGTACAGAGTAATGTATGTTAGCTAGTGCACTTGTCCATTTCTCACTACTAAAAAGGCAGGCTAACTTTATAAAGAGGGTTTTCACTCACACTTTGGAGGCTGAAGGTGATGTTGGAGACAATGAGGGAGGAAGAGATCACATCCAGAAACAGAAAGCCAGAGAGGCAAGGCAGCACCAGCCTCGGGCTTTTATAACTAATCATCTCATGTGAGAACTAACCAGGATCCTACAAGAAATGCCTTAATCCCTTCCAAGGACAATATCCTCCTTGTCTTTGTAAAGTCTAACCTCCCAACACCGCCACGGTGAGGACCGAGTTTCCAATAGATGGAGCTTTGGGACCACAGCAGCCAGGATTAGTATGGAAACCTGTCTGCGTTTTGGTGCTATTATGAAGTAGGTTGGGTATTACATGAAGCAAGTCTCCATCTACTCCAAAAATCTGTTTTTTAGTACTAATATCCATTCAAAATGTCAAGAGCTACTCTAGACTTCAAAATCTCCAACCTGACAGGGACCACTCTCAACCCTGTCAGCTGCCCAGCCACCAAACAGCAAAGTAGCTCTGTCTTGCCAAGAAGCCCTGATTGTGCTTATGCTAAAACTCATCAATGCACATGACTCCTTCATTCAGCTCAGAGCAGCCAGGTGGGGGCTGCGTGTGGCTGCAGGAGTCTGCATTTCTAACCAGCTCTGGGGGTGCTGCTGATACTGCCAGCGCAATTCTGCACAGCAGAATTTTAAAAACAAATTTTAAATATCAAGTAAATACTTTTAAACTTCCTTATCAGGGTACAGGATTTTTTTCTCTCAAAAATGTAAATGATTGTTTATTTCTTTTATAATCTTGACTCAACACTTTGTGATACTCAGCCACTCCCAGTTGTCTTTCTAAATTCAGATTATTCCAGTAATTGGTTTTGAAATAAGTGAAAAGCAGCTTCACCACCATGCAAGACACCAAACAAAAGCAGTACTTTATAGATATTACTCAAATAACAGTAATTCTCATTTGCAGTTTTATTATTCACCAATGTGCAGATGTCTCTGTTGCGATTCAGCTAACAATTTCCATTATTACTGATGCAACTAGCTGTTTGTGCCAAATAATCGAAAGCTTTTATCATTTCACATTGTTAGCAAGTTAGTTTATTTTAGAAGATTTTTGTACAGTAGAACATCCTATTTCCAAATTTTTAAAGTAAGCAGATATGATTTTTTTTATAAATTATCCACTTACATCATTTTCAGCCTCAAAAATCACACAACTCTCGAGATGTTTCCTCTCCCCATTTCCAAATCTCTCCAAAGCATGGGTTTATCTTGAAAGGCTATTATCCTCTCACTCTTTGTTACAACATAATTTGTGCCTTGAAAAGACAGGCACATTTGCTTTTTCCAAATAATTTTAAGTGCCTTTTACTGACACTGCTTTCATAATGGAAAAGATCAGCAGATTTAAAACAGTGTCTATGAAAGAAAAATTCACAACATGTTTTAGTGTGATAACTCTTTAAGTTCTTTGCCACAGGAAAATCTTTCTGCCTCATCTAGAAACATGTATTCCTGCATCTTCATTCATTTTACTCCTAAGCAGGGAGGTGTGATATGATTTTCTCCCCCTTTTGTTGAACCACACTCATGCACACACACACTGAGATAAGACACAAATGACTCCTGCTATCATGATTTTAACCTGAGTTTAACCATGATTTTAACCATGCTAAAAGTATTTAACATGATTTTAGCGGTGTACTGCTCAGGGCTTCACAATCAGCTCTGAAAAGACTTCGCTCAGTAGCATTTACTGGTGCTACAGTCTGAACCTGGAATGGCCCCCGAAGTTCAATGGGTGAAAGGCTTGGTCCTCTGCCTGGTGCTCTGGGAGGTGGGCGTGCCCTTGAGGAGGACTGTGGGACCCTGATCTTTCTTCTGCTTTCCAGACATGTGTAGGTGACTGGTTTTCCCCTGTCTCAGACTCTCTCCATCATGCACCCTCACAGGTCTAAAGTAACAGGCCCACTGATCCTGGGCTGAAACTTCCAAAGCTTAAAGGCAAATAGACCTTTCTCTTTACAAATTGATTGTGCAGCCATTTGTTATAGTAACAGAAACCTGACAAACACAGCCACCTTCCTTGGTCTAAATATTCCCACCAATAAATAAATAAATATTCCCGCCATGGTCAGTTGCAAACTGCTAACATGTTGTCACTGCTCACAAAGTTGGAAGAGAACAGCAGTGACCATTGTCTAACATGTCCATCAGCCAGACAGAATGGATGAAAAGCACCTTAAAAACAAACATAATTTAATAAAGTAATTAGAAAGAGATGAATTTTAAGAATGTTTCACTTATGCTTTCTAAACTTATTGCTAGTTTATATACAATTATCTTTTTAAAAAAAATTTTTTTTTATTTTGAAGGCAGTACAATACAACAGAACAAGACAGAACAAAGCCAATTGAGACAATGCAGTGAAATTGGTATAGAACTTCAGAGCAGGATATGGAATAGCAGTAATCTTCACAATAGTTGTCCATTCAATCAGATATAGCAAAATCAAAGGAAATACAGAACATTATAGAACTTACCAAAACAGAATATTGAATAAAGCAATACCATTAATCAGAACAAAGCAAAACAGTGATAAAAATATTTGCCTTCAAAGAGATGATAGAAGGAAATCCCCCTTATTTGCTATATTGCATATGGTCAATCTCCCAAGAGATCTCAGTTCTCTGGCTCCCAAATAAGGAAATCCCTCTTATTTGCTATGTTGCATATGGTCAACCTCTCAAGAGATCTCAGTTCTCTGGCTCCCACCTGCTAATGGGCAGGGGACAGAGGAGGAAGGATGGGATGTTTGATTCTCAGCCCGTAGACTCACAGCCGCTTACCAGGGCAGTGAGCTGGCCCCTTGGTTTCCCAGCGCCCTAAGTTCCAACGTGATGTGGATCTCAGGAGACACTGATGGTTCTCACCCTGGGGTGGCCACAGCTTGCCAGGCCACAACCACTTACCAGGGCAATGAGCTGGTTGCTTGGTTTCCCAGTGCCCTAAATTCCAACATGGCCTACACTATGATCTTAATATTGCCTATGTTTATCAACTAGTTTACAAAATTCCTAAAAATTCATCCATGGCATTTGTCATTATACTAAAAGAGCAGGATTCTAGGGGAGGTACTTCACACAACAATGTTTACAGAGTTTACTTTTGGAAGAAATATTTTATGTGACACACTTCTGATTTGTTTAATACAATGAGGTTTTGAAGTTAATTTTTCTTGAGACAGAGTCTATATAGTTCAGACTGACCTTGAACTAATTATGTAGCCCCAGCTTGCCTTGAATTTACACAGAGCCTCCTGCCTAAGCCTCCTGTGTGTTGGGATTTCAGGCATACACCACCTTGCTAGCCAAAGATTTTTCTTAAAAGAGTAATTTGGTCAGGGCTGGGGATTTAGCTCAGCAGCATAAGCACGTGCCTTGCAAGCACATGGTTTGTGAGTTCATTCCCTGGTAACAAAAAAAGAAAAAGAGTAATTTGGTCAAGTATCGATAAAACTGCTAGTTTTTTGGAATTTATATGTATGAATTGGTTTGCATACAACTGAAATATATTCAATATTGACTTCCAAGTTACAAATAAGCATGTCTTTCTGTGTATTCAAGCTTTTCCTTTGGCTCTCAGTAAAGTTTTTGTTTTATTTTTTAATTTTTAAAATTTTTTTGGTACCAGGGATTGAACTCACGACCTCCTGCATACCAGGTAAGCATTTATGCCACTGAGCTAAATCCCCAGCTCCTCACCCTTTTTTTAAAGAGAATAAAACCAAACAAAATAAAACAAAATAAAGCCAATCAAAACAAAACAGTGAAAGTGATACAGAACTTCAAAACAAGGTAATAGGAAATAACAATGGCTGTTATAATGCCTCTTGTTATCTTCAAAATAGCTGCCCATATCATCAGACATATTAAAATCAAACAAAACACAACGGAAGAAAACCAATCAAAACAAAACAATGAAAATGATATGGGACTTTAAAACAAGATAAGGGAAATTAACAAAGGCTACCACCTTCCCTTTTTAGATGTTGTTTGCCCCCTTTTCACTTTCACAATATCCACTGTACATTTTAGATCCCACTAACTCCCTCAGTCTCTTCTAGGGACTATCGTGAACACCATATTCATGTGAGTCCAAGCCATTTCACTCAAGGGCATGATCACAAGTTGCATCCATTTACCTATAGGAGCCTTGTGATTAGCGTTCTTTATAGCTGAATAGCTTTCCATTGTATAAAAATGCTGTATCTTTCTTATCCATACTGTGGTTGATGGGCAAGCTACCCCGTGTGTGTGTGTGTGTGTGTGTGTGTGTGTGTGTGTTTCTGTCACATGGAACAAATGCTTTCTTTTCTTTGACTTTCAGTCTATGAATTTCCTTTCCAGTTAGTGTGTATACCACATATTGATGGAATTTGTTTCTTGATCCATTCTGCCTGTGTTTCTTTTTATTGGTAAATTCAGGCCATCTACATTAATGGTTACATCCAACATGTACTGGTTTGTCTCTTCCATACTTTTTCCTTGCTCTTGGCTCCCTACTTTTCCACTCCATTCAACTGCTTGTCCTGCTTAGCAATCTCTCTCTGCCACTGTTCCTGGAATTGTGGTCATTTTTCTCTCTTTCTAGAATGTCCTTCAGCACTCTGTAGGATTGGTTTGGTGGTTATGAATTCCTTCAGCTGTTCTTTGTCATGGAAGTATCTTGTTTCTCCATTAATTTTGAAAGATAGTTTTTCAGGATACATCAATCTTTCTGGAAGTTGTTTTCTTTCAGAACTTGAAATACTTCACTCCAAGCTGTTCTTAACTTGATGGTTTTCATGGAGAAGTGTGCCATGATTCTGATGGGTTTTCGTTTACAGGTGATCTGTTTCTTTTCTCTAACAGCCTTTGATATGCTGTCCTTATGCGGAATTTCTGGGATCTCAATTATTACGTATCTAGGTGTAGATTTGCTTTGGTTATGGCTGGTTGGAGTTCTATATGACTCGCTTATCTGCATGTCAGGTCTTTTTCCCATGCTTGGGAAGTTCTCTGCTATTACTTCCATAAACGGTCTCTGTGTCACTGGTGTTGATCCCTGCTTTTTTGCTGACACTTAGCTCTCTTAAATTATTTTTCTTTGTGTCACCTTATAGCTGTTGAAATGCTATTTCCTGATTCCTTGTTAATTTTAAAAGATCTTTCCTTTTGTGATTGTCAGCCACCATCCCTGTCTGGTATCCAGTTCTCCCCCTGGCAACCCATGCATGGTGCCTAGCAACCCTTTTATTATGTTTGTCATTTCTTCTTTTACCTGTGATATTATTTCTGATCTGATTTCTTTTACAGACTCATGAAGTAGTTCTTTATTTCAGTTGCTATCATCCCAGGAATTTCAGGTGTCAACTTTCTTCCATATCCATGTCTCCTGGATTTGTTCTGTTTGGGCTGGAGGCCAGAAACTGCCTTTTGCTCCTTCATCTTCACATTTTCCTGGGTTCCTCTGGATGAGTGTGTTATGAGGTCCTCGGGCTTCCCACATTGGCTGCCCATCTAAGGTGTAGAGAGATGGGTCAGGTACCTGGGTTTCTCCTAACCCAGGTTCCTGGGGAGGTAGTGGGGTGGGGGATGGCTTCTCCAGGCACTTGTGGCTTCTCTGAGGTGTGGCTCGCTGGTTCTCCTGCCCCATGCTAGCTACAGGTCCCTGAAAGCAACTGCGGCCAGCAGGCTTGTAGGGGTGGGGCTGACAGCTCCTTCTCCCCACCCAGGCTGGTGACCTGCAGGAGGCTTCTCACTTTCTCAGTAAAGTTTTAAAGTTTTCTTTTACTGGTGTTTTTTAGATGCGCTCTAAATGTAATTCTGGTTGCCCTGGCACATAGAATGTAATTTTCCCTAGTATTTCCAAATTAGGTGTTGATATTATATATAAACACCATGTCTTTAGAATATTAATGTTAATGTCCATTATGTGTTGACTTCTTATTGAAAGAGACCCTTTGACTTTAAACAGTGTGCAGGAGGGCTGCAGAACCTCAAGCAGGCTTCAGATCAGAGCTCGGTGGAATCCTGGCTCAGCCAGTTTACCACTCAGTCTCCTTACCCTTTGAGGAACATAATTTCCCTTATTGTTTGACTAGAACTAAGAAAAATGTGCCACAAAAGTTCTTGGTGCTTAAACAAGACTGTGCCTATGGAGACTGAGCAGAGGGCCAACAGGCAGGAAGCACTGGGCATGTGTAAGGGCTTTTTTATTGTTGAGCCTCTTGGGTTTTCCATGGAGATTATCACACCTGTAAATGGTAACAATTTTATATTCCTTCTTAACACATTAATACAGCAGCTCCTCCCTCCCTCCCTCTCCTTCCCTCCATTCCTCCCTCTCCTTCTCTCCCTTCCTCCTTTCCTTCCTTTCCTCTTCCTGTCTCCCTCACTCCTTTTCTCTCTCAAGGTTACTCTTTTTATTCCCTATTGAGTTGAATTGACCACAATTATTAAGTGTTTGATAATTATATTACTCACCTCCCAGGTGTCTGCCTGACTTTATCAGACACATGATGATGATCGTTGTGTTGATATACTTGATTTTTTAAAAAAAGATTTCCTTTTTCTTTCTTCAGATTATTTTTAAAAACCAATTAGCAGAAAGTAGAAGCTTTTCTGTAAACTATTAAGTATAAAGGTTATTTTCCTCCTTTGATGGATGGGATGAATTATTACAAAATATTTTCTTTGATTATTTACTATTTTAGTGACACAAGTAACATTTGAGCATAGCCTCATAGGAAAACTGTGAAATGATACAGAGCTGTACAGGAACTAGTGCCATCTCTTTGGCACATAGTACCACCTTGCCAGCCCCATTCTGACCTCTCAAGTTATCTTCTGTAGCTAAACTTTTGTATCTTCATTTGTACATACTCAGGTAAGTGCACAAATTTGTGGCTCTACACTTATTTACATTAATAAGATTCTTATAATATGATTTAGTCCATATATTCAGTTTTGTTTTATTGTTTTGTCTTTTGTTTTATTGTCTCTTATTTAATGTATCAGGTTTATCTGTTTCTGTACATAGAGAATAGCCCATTCTTTCAAAATGTTGCCTTGTACTTTTTAGTGTAACACTGTGACTTAGTCACTCTCTTACTAATGAATATTTCCTTCCTTCCTTCCTTCCTTCCTTCCTTCCTTCCTTCCTTCCTTCCTTCTATCCTTCCTTCTCTCTCTCTCTCTAAAAGATACAATGTTCTTATATTTGTGCCCATATTTCTTTAGTATACAGATAACTATCAGGGGAATTATTAACTCACAGATTCGATGCATTTCTAAATTGATAGCATTTAGTCAAACTACCTTCCCAAAGAATCTGTATCAATTTATTTTCCACTAATAATGTTTAAAATTTTCTATTATTGAACTTTGCGTTCATTCTCAGGAAAATTTTACTCATATTACCTTGTTCTTGCGTTGTACTATTGACGTGACTTGCTGATATTTTGCTTAGAATTCTTTGAATTATATTCACATCTGAGATTATAGTATATTCCTGCCATAGGTTTAGAGATCAAGACTAAGCTAGTTTAGTAAAATTATTTCTGCAACAGTCTAAATTCCATGGCAGTTACGTGCTCAGTGAAGTTCTGTTGGATCCAACTTGTAGAATATATGCAAATTTTAGAATAGCTCTAACAACTCTTTAAAATTTCTTCTATGATCTTGAGTATATTTAAATTTTATTCCTTAACAAATTTTGATCATGTATTTTATTGGAAAATCATGAATTTTCCCAGTCTTCATAAATTTTAGCAGAGTTCAACATAATAGTTCACATAATAAATCTTATAAATCTCTTTACTTATGGTTATATTTCTGTCCTCATTTCAGTTGCTTGGTTTTCTCCCTTGTTTTACTTGATTAGCTTACAAAAAGTTTTTCTTTTTTATCTAGTGCTTTACAGAACCATTTTAAAAATTTTAAAATTTTTATTTTAAAGAAAATAAAACCAAGCAAAATAAAACAGAATAAAGCCAATCAAAACAAAACAGTGTCAGTGACACAGGATTACAAAACAATACAAAATCAACAATGGTTACCATAATGCTTCTTATTGTCTTCAAAATAGCTGCCTATACCTTCAGACATAGTAAAAATCAAACAAAACAGAACAGAATAGAACCAATTAAAACAAAACAATGAATACAGTAAAGGATTTCATAGCAAGTCGATAGTAAATCCAAAATGGCTACCATAATATACCTTGTTATCTTTGGGATAGCTGCCCCTGCCATCAGATATAATAAAATCAAGGAAGACAAAACAGAATAAAGCCCAACCCAACAAAACAATGAAAATGATACAGAATTTTTTTAAGAGGGTAAAACCAAACAGAATAGAACAGATCAGAAGAAAACAATGCAAGCGACACAGGCTTTCAAAGCAAGACAACAGGAGATCAACAGTAGCTACCATAATGTCTCTTGTTTTCTTCTAAATATTTGTCTATATCTTCACACATAATGAATTCAAACAAAACAAAATATTTTCCATAACCATGTTTTTAACTTCTATTTAAACAGTTTATTTGTATTCTTTTTCCTTACTTAATTAGAAATCCTTTAAAACTAATTGTTCTTGTGCACAATCTTGACCTTCTCATTTATGTATTTATTTATTTATTTATTTATTTATTTTGTACCAGGGATTGAACTCATGACCTCACACTTGCCAGGCAGGCACTGTGCCACTGAGCTAAATCCCTGGCCCTATGTAATAGTCTCATCACTTTTCTAAATAAAGAGTGTGTTGAAGTTCCATTCTTTTAAATTTTGGCATTAATTTTAATGTGTTCAGGGACAGAGTTGGTGACTGGGAAATTCCTAAATTGTTTGACCAAGGCAAACACATTCATAAATAATGCAGGTGTATATTTTGGGTGCTCGTATGCTCCAGGCTCTTGAATGCATCTTTTTTTATTTTTTGTTTACCTCTTCTTGTAAGCAAAGAGATGAGCTAAAGTATGGTGGAAAGTGAGGACTGACTACCTGCATTTGGTTATGTAATGGGTTAAATATGATCACAAATCCTTTGTCACTCCTCTCAATGGGAGCCTACTCCCTTTGAGTACAGCTGGGTTTTTGTTCTGCTTTGACCAAGAAAATATGGTAGAAATGTCACTGCTGTGGAATCTGTAATGCTGAGTCTTAAGACCACCATACTCTGAGGAAGCTCAAGTCCCTGGAGAAAGAGAAGTCACTTGGAGGAGAACTAAGGCATCAGAAATGTGAGCTAAATTGCAGCTGGGCCCAGCCACCAGCTACACACAGGCCTGTGAATGATTGCAGTGGGCATCGCCTGGGCCAGGAAGACCAGCCAGCTGAGCCCTGAGTTACAGAGGCAGAGCTGTAAGCAAATTAAATGGCTGCTGTTTTAATGCACTAAATTTTGGAGTAATTTATTTTCCAGCAATAGATAACTAGAGCAGGTCACTTCAGTGTTCACTGATAGAGGACCTAATGGAAATTCATCTTGAGGATGACTCATAAGCCCACTTTAGATAAATGAGGAGTAAAATCATCAGCAGTCCAAGTGTGAAGTAGCAGAGAAGGGTTACAGATGATGATGCAGGAGATCTGTCTCTTTAAATAAAAGCAATTTTCTATTTGGTTTTCTAGAGCTCCCTGTCATAAAGGAGGCCCCAGCTTTATTAATAGAGCAGCTCACATGCTTAAGCTAATGTTTCTATATTCCTCCTCCACAGAGCTCCTCCTGCTCTCCTCCTCCACAGCCACCACTTCCAACAACAAAGATTCTATTATCTAACACGTTTCAGGCATTTTTGAGATATATCAGCAAACAAAAAAGGCAAAAATCCGTGTCCTTTTAAAGTTTGCATTTATATTGGGGAAAGAAAATCTATAAACAGGTTCAGTATGTAAATTACATTATGCTGGAGATGATAGGAACCACAGAGCATCATGGTAGACTTCGGTGAGACGATGAGGTTCACACAGAGTGAAGGAAGTGAGGGAGGGAGGCCTTGTGGCTATCGGGGAGATGAGTGTTCCAGGAAGAAGGAGCAAAGAAAGTGGAAGTCCTCAGGGGAGGTGTCTCGTGAACATAAGGGCCAAGGTCATCGAGGCTGCTGAGGAACGTGAGGGAACTAGTAGGAAATTCACGATGCAGTAGGAATAGATTTATAAAGGCTTAGGGCACAGAAGCCTGCAGTTACAGCCTCCAGTGCAGTCTGAGTCACTGGAGGTCCTGAACAAAATCCTGATATAGTCTGGTATGCTTTTCAGCAGAAACTTTCTGCCCTCTGAATTAAGAACAAACCTGCAGGTGGGGGAGAGCACAAGGAGGAGTCGCTGCATGATGCAGACGAAGACTCACAGCCTATTTCATTTGCATGTAGTGCGCGCTTAGAATGAAGGGAGTGGATGATTTTTCCCATTTTCTTTGACTTGTCTACTCTGTGTTGGGCCATGGTTGGAGGCTAGACAGGTCCCGGCCGATCTTCCCCTATAGTTCCCAGAGTTATGACTAACGAAATGGGAGGCAATGAGAGAGAGGGGAGACTGCTTGTTTCTTTCCAAGATTATTGGCAACTGCTCTTCTTAGGGAAGTGGCTGGCCAGCCACAAGGAACCTCACCCTGGCTGGATGTATATTTTGGGAGATGATTGTGTACTTCCTCAACAGGAAAATCAGCCAGCTACTCAATAATGGCTGAGATGAGAAGACTGAAAATACTTCCTGAATGGGAGGGCTGGCATCCAGATTTCTCCAGGGAATTCAAGAAGCAACTTTACAGCCAGGACACCAACAGGACAAGTGCCTGGCAGGGAGAGTAAGTTCTTTCACGCTTCTGCCCTTCCAAGGTCTCTTACACTGGATATGTGGAAAATCTATTAACTACCATATTCAAATAAATGTTATTTGAAAAGAAAAGGCTGCCTGCAAGGATTTAACTACTGAGGCTAAATTCAGCCAGGACACAAGTCAAATATCTTGAGTGATATGATTACCTGGTGACTCTTGCCCCTAAACCCTGGGTCACTTCCAAAACAAATTCAGTTCATCAGTGCTGTAGTTTGATCAGCCAAAACATACTGTAGTTTATAAAGATTGCAGAACCCTGAATGAACAAATATTAAAATGTGGTCTATAGTATTGTAACTGGTGCTAAAAAATGGAACTTTAAATTATAGAATTTTCTTTTAGAGATTAGCAACTTCTCTAAACTTCCTCCAGCTGAGCACACAGCCAACACCCTCTTCTTTCCTCAGCCACCCAAAAGGGACAAAATTGCAAATCCCGGCCCCAAAGAGGCCAGGGCCAGTTTCCTTTCCAGAAGGAAGGAAAGATTGAGCTGAAGATGCCTGGGAGTCATAAAGCAAATGTAAAAATGCACTTTATCTCTGCGTTCCCTCCACCTTCTGTCCCCTACTCTAAGAGACCCTTCCTCATCTGCACACAGTGAGGTGTCAGTTAGAGGCAAAAGGACATCTCTGTTTCCTTGGAGCTAGTTTAAAATAAATTTATTTTAACCAAAATAAATGACCTCTTGATTTGCTCAGCAGCAAGCAAACAGCCTAAATGACCGATAACGGTATTGTCCCGTTGCCCCTTTCTGATGTTTGTGTCCACCTCCTTTTCTCTTTTTCCTCACTTCTACCAAAGGCCCTTGCTTTCTCTTTCAACTCTCACCCTTTGGATAACTCCTCTGTGCCAGGCACTGAGCTCAGCTCTCAACTGTTCAGAGCTGACTATTCAAGGTCCTGCCCCTTTCACTCTACTTGATCTGGAAAGTGGAGGGAACTCCCCAGAACCTAATGTACTGGTGAACAAGGGCAGCAACATAAGACCCCAAAGAAGGGCTAGATCAGACTTTGCACTGCTATCAGGGACCTGGACAAGATCCCCAATGCCTGTATGAGGGATACAGCAAAAGCATGAAATAAGAAGTGTGACAGCGGGGCTGGGAGGTCAATGCCTCAGGTTGGGCAAGACAAAGACACTCAGGGCTTGCCACTATTTACTGGTGTGCACAATAATCACCTTGGAAGCAATGAATGACTGAGTGTGGCAGTGATCTTAGGCTGAGAAGGAGCTTACGTTGATAAGGATCAGTTTGGATGACTCAGGGTGGCAGTGATCTTAAAGTGATAAGGACCTTATGTTGCTGTAGTCTTGCCCTGAGCATCACAGCACCACAGGACCATTCAGGCCTCCATGAAAGCTCTGGCCATAGATAGTCTCAGTTTGTAATTTGTGGGTCCCAACAAGTTGGGACTTAGAGGATAAGGTAAAGAGAGAAGTATATTTATAGCAAAGGAAATAATAGCTAATAATTACCCCCCGCAAAAATGTGTGACTCCTCATATATGTTTATGTAAATTTTACTAATAAAAAAGTTATGTAACACATAACTCTCTAATAATAACGGGATACACAATATTCATTATTGTAAATTCCATTTAGCCAATTAATTCTCACAAAATGCTTTCACTGATTTTGCTAAACTCTTGAATCCACAACCAACCTATGGCTACCACTGGGAAACGAGTATAGCATTGACACAGATGTATTGTTTGACATTTTTGTTAATATTCAAAAGACAAAAGTGAAGGGCTGGGGATGTGGCTCAGTGGTAGAGATCTTGCCTTGCATACATAAGGCCGTGGGTTCCACTCCCAGCACCAAAAAATGAAAAAGGGATAAAAGTGACAAAAGATGTTTACCAGAATTTCAGTCATGGGTCAATGACATGAACAACTGTGACTTCTTTGCAAAATAAAGTAATTGTTTCAAATACTGCAGGAATATGTTCTAAAATTTTTTTAGCTGATGGGGTAATGGCTACAAACATACATCTTTAATGTAATCTGTATTATTAACATTTTCTCCATTGTTGTCTTTAGTTTGAACAATGAACAAAATTTAAAAACCAAGCCCTGATTTGTAACATTTGCTTGTTTCTCCCACCATGGCCAATTTTCACAGAGATGCACAGTAGCAAGTTATTTTACAATATTTCCATCACATAGATGCCCTAGATACAAATAACTTCATGAGCATAACAAACAGTAAAATGTAGTAAAATAATCAGAATGTAATGAGTTTTGAGTATCTATTACCTCTGTTCTAACACTGTTTAATCATATGTCAGTACAATTTAATTTTTAACAATAGCTTTAACAATCATCTTGCAGCATTCCTGGAAATTGTACACTTGGTTCTCATGAGCTTGGCCAAGCCATCTCTCCCGTGCTACCAAGCCTTGCCCACAAATAATTCAATACATGACAGTTGTCAAAACCTAGAAACAAATTAGCTAAGGTAAGTAAAATAATGATTGGCATGAGTCCACAAAGAAAGCATCTTCTGAAAGCTTTGGTAATGCTTGCCTGGCCTTTGTCTGACTGCTTTCAGTGTCATTTTCTTCCGGGAATGTCAGGCCTGCTTTGCTCTGCCAGGGAGAAAAGACTCCTGCAATGACCCACATGTGTCAGTCTCCCTCGTGGGCAGGCTGAGTGCGAGGCACCTCCCCGCAGAGCAGATAATGCTCAACCTTTGTGTCCAGCCAGCAGCCTTCACCCCTGCCTGACCTCACACACTGTGTCAAGTGACACCGATAGACTGTCTCCGCAGCTCAGCCATCTCCACGGCCAGCACGAGCTGGAAATATTTGTGATTTTGCCACAAAGAGTTATTTCGGAGGTGTCAATCAGGGAGACACTCCCTCCCTCTGAAATTCCTATGACAGGACTCCTGAAGAGAAAGCTGCTAAGATGGAAATAACAAAATCCATATGTTCCCTGACAGCAGTTTGGGTTCTAAAATACACCTCACTATCTCGGCAAGCTGGTACTTAGCTCCTCAAGACACCTCCATGTACTTACTCTTGGATGGCAAAGTGTTCTGAATACTGTCCTAAGGGTTTTGTAAAATGAGAGGACACCTCTCACTGGAGAGACTTAACAAGGCCGTGTGTGTGTGTGTGTGTGTGCATGCGTGTGTGCTACATAGACTGGAGACAGGTAAGAAGAAACAAACAGTTCAAAGGAGAGCTTTTCTAGCAAGGCAAAGTAAGCTGGTCATTAATTCTCTCTTCCTTGGGTGAGTGCTTCCATCTTTTTCTCAATGGCCCTGAGAAAAAGGCCAGGATAACTGACTACACCGAACTCTTACAGTGTGGGTCCCACACTGTCCCTGCTTTTCTACATCTTGCCTTCCCATTACCTAAACACCCAGCCGCATAGTCTTTACGGTATTATCTCGTCCCTCTAGCTATGAGCTATCAGTTCAGAGACCACCATCCTGATTGAGGCCACTCAAACTTATCCTCAGAAATTTTGACTTAGGGCTTTGGGAGAGGGATGAATCTCTTTACAGACATTTGAACTTCCACATTCAAAACTCTGGGGCAACTGGTGCCATGTTCCTCTACGTAGACTAAGAAGGAGACAAAACCAGTCCCTGCAAGGAGGAAGGAAGACAGAGGGAGAAGCAGAAATCACAACTGTTTTCAAGTCCATGGTTCTGTTGAGGTCCTGAGCCCAAATGTACTATTCTCTGTAGGTGTACAGCATTTTTATGAGTATTTTAAAATTCTAAAGAAAGGATGAAGATCTGGCTTCTCCAGAAAATTCTGAGATGGCAGGTATCCTACCGTACCCAAGCTCTCTTTCCTCTTCGTATTCCTGATTTCTAACATTATTGATTAGTTTATCTTGATTAGTGAAACTTAATATAAATGGGGTTATATAGTAAATACTCCTTGAATCTTTCTTTCATTCAATATTATATTTGTGACATTCATCTGTTTTCCATGTAGCACTAACTCATTCTTTGTCACTGCCATCTAATATTCCTCTCTGCTTACACTGCATTTTCTATACTATGTGAGACTGACAAAGAAGAGTACAGTCATAGTATGAATCTCAGTCCAAAAACTCACCTGTATTTAAAAAATATTTTTCTAAAACTCTACTTAATTTCTACTTTTTTCCCCTTTCACAAAATGATAAAAACAGTATTTGTCCACTCAGATCCTCTCTTCTACCTTTATGAGACACATGTAATTTCTGGAGATAAAAGGTCTTATAAAGGTATGGAAAGGGTCAATTACACTTGAAAATTCCTTAAATTTTCCATCAAGTATAGTTTGTAACACAGTATTATACAGGAAGAAGCATAAGTAATTATACAATGTATATTATTATATGTAGTAGGAAATAAACAGCTGTTCAAAAATACATGGAATCACATTCAGTATAGTAAATGACTTAAACCTTTTGAGTGGTGAGTTGGAATTTAGGCTGACTGAATTAATATAGGATTTGTTTGTTTGGGTTGAAGTTTTTTTGAGACAAGGTCTTACAATGTAGCCCAGGCTAGACTTTAACTCTCAGACACCCTCTTATCTCAGCCTTCCACATGCTGGGATTACAGCATGTGTGCCAACATGCCCAGCTGTTAACCACAGATTCTTAATGTCCAATAGCTACACACACACACACACACACACACATTCACACTTCACTTTTACCCCAGGACATAAGTAAAATGTGCCAAGAAGTAGTGCATCACTGTCCTTCCTAGGTCATGGCTGCATGTACTATGTCCAGTACCACTTAGAAATTGTCCCTCACTCATGTAACAATGAGAGTAACGTAATGATGAGAGTAATGTCTTCATTTATGACACTTCAACAAGCTACATTTTATTGGCTTCCTTCCATGAAACGATGGCAAGAGGGATGGCTCAATCAGAGCTGTTTGCTGAAACCAGGCACTAGCTGTTCCCATTCCTCTTGGGCAGTGAAAACATGAGATGGAAAGTGAGCCGCTGACAACGGCCACTGTATTAGACAGCTAATATCGCAGAGCAGAGAACCACGAGAGCTCCATGGAGTGGAAGGATTTGTTTAGCTTAAGTGGAGAGCAAGGATTTGTTTAGCTTAAGCTACTTTGAGTCATTTGAAAATCAGTTGTTCTTGTCTTGTCAAAGGTGAAAGTTCTGTTCCATGTGTCTTTCATCTGCCTTCTGGGATAAGTGGCCTAGCCCTGGAATGTCCTTTCACCGAGGCAGTAGAAGAAAAAGAAGTCAAGTGGGAACATGTGAGCCTTCCTGAGATGTAGGCTTAGAACTTTATTCTCCATAAGATTCACATTCCTGTGTATCTTGTTAGCAAGGTACTGACCACACCTTGTTCCAAACTTTATACAGCAAACACTTGAGAAGTAGAAATAGTATCCTCCAGAGAAAGGAGGATAGATTTCCTTACAGCCTTGAAGAATAAATACAGTCCAGAGTATGGACCCAGATGTCTGTCAATTTATGAATAGATAACAAAATGTGTTCTAGCCCTACAATCGAATATAACAGCAATAAAAAGGGATCAAAGTACTGATACAGGCTATATCGTGGGTGAATCTTGGAAACAGCATGCTAAGTGGGAAGAAGTCAATCAGAAAAGGACACACTGTGTATAACTCCATTTCTACAAGCTGTTCAGAATAGGTATAAAGACAGTCAATCGAACAGTGTTTGCCAGAAGTAGTTCAGGCCAGATAGGGGGAGGGAGGCAGCACGGAGAGTTACTGATGATGAATTTCATCCGGGAGTGAGGAAGATGCTACTCTATGGTTAGACAGTGGTAATGGTTGCACAACTGCAAATATACTAAAAACACTCAGCACTGCACTGCAAAAGTGTAAATTTTATGATTGTATGAGTTTTATTTCAATAAAGCTATTATTAAAACAACTCAGCCTTGTGTTAAGGATTAAGAGTAAAGACCGTGACTAGCATTTTAAAAAGAAACTATGTCCTTAAAGAAGACTGGAGATGCATACTCAGCATTTCACAATAAGGTTAAGTACGCTCGCACAATGCTTTGAAGACAGAAATCATTAAGTATTTATGGTCGAGGCTCTGTGTGTGTAATTCATCTTGACCTGAGAGATAGCTGAGGAAGGCTGTGAGGCCGAGAGTCATGCTCAGCTCATGTCCACAGCATAAACAGAAGCAAGGTCTTAACACAGCTGGAAGGCAGACTGGAGAGGAATACTCCAGAGCCCTGGGCACAGGGAGTTGCTATAAAACATACAGCAAACAAACAAACAGGAAGACATTCTTTTTTATTTAGTGTCCCTGACTTTGTCAGGTTTGTTTTTCTTTGATTTTTCCCCCAGTAATAGGGAATTATCATAGAGGCTTTAATTAACTAATTAATTAATTGTAATTGATAGATAATAATAGTACAAATGAATTTTTGAGGTACATTGTAATATTTCAGGACATGTGAATATTGTCCAATGATTAACTCGAAATATTTAAATGTCACCACCTTAAATATTTATCACTTCTTTTGATAAGAATATTCAAAATCCCTTTTAACCATTATGATATATGTGATTCTACATTGTCAATTTTAATTAATTTTCCATGTAATAATACACTAGACCTTATTCTTCCTATTTAAGTCAGTCTTTGTACCTGTTAACTAATCTCTTCTTCTTTTTCCATTCCTATTACCGTTTAATAGTGCTAATTTTGTTAATCAGTGGCTTCCAAAAGAGAAGTCAAAATTGGCCAAAAATATTGTTACAACCAGCAATTTCTCCTCCCATGCACTTTTGTAAATTAGTCAAATGATTCATGAGGTGTAAATAAAATTTCTAGTTCATAGTTTTGTAACATCTTCGCTAATGATACCTATGTTTCCTTTTAAAAACACAGCTTAGCCAAACAAAATTAAAAACAGCTTGTGTAAACCTTTTACTGCTTTTAATGCTTTAAGCATTTGTCTGTCAGATTTAGAACGTCTTTCAGTTTAGAAGCTAGTGAGTGAGCTCTAAGCAACGTCATTCGCTTTTCTCTGCAAAATGCATAAACACACCTAGCAACATCGCTGCAAGGGGTGGAAACACTTGGAATCTCGGAATGTGGATGTGCTGGTCTGGCTCTGGCTCTGCCTTTCTTGAACATTCTTCCCATTTTCTCTGGTCCCAGTGACACAGACACTGACTTTGACTACATGAGAAACCCAAAGAGAATAAAAAATTTACCAGAAGAGTCATACACCAACATTATCATAGGGTACAGGTAGATGCTGGCACTTTGACTTGGGCCACAGAATAACATATTTGGAGCAAACTTGAATCCAGTCCCTAGCCTAATGTCTGCAACAGCATGCTAGCCCAGCTAAATTGTCACTGACCCAAAAAACCCCGGATGCAGAACAACAGACTATTGTTTCAATCCATCGAGTTGTGGAATGATGTTTACACAGCATTACTGTGGTAATAGCTCACACAGCACATCTATAAGAAAAGCACAGGGTCCAACAGAAGGTCTGATAAGAGTAAATGTGTTTGTCTCCTGACTTGCTGTCTTCCTTTGTTTAGTGGAATGTGTCTGAAGTGCACCCAAAGAGGGAACAAATGAAGGTGGTCCAGCATGACCTTATCCACATATTTACATGTCAACTCCGACAGTTAAAGTGAGTATCAAAACATTTGGTGAAAGACCCTAAACCCTAGGGCTATTTTTTTTCCATTTGAACAGTGCTTGACTCCTATATAGAATATACTGCCCAAAACTCTGAGGGTTAAATACAGTTGTGTTTGTAAAGCTGTGTCTGAGTAGTCTCCCTGGGTGAGAGTCCTGATTACTCTATATTTAAGACAGTAGCAGGGTGCTAAGGATGTAGCTCAGTGGCACAGTGCCTACCTGGCAAGCATGAGATCATGAGTTTGATCCTCAATACTAAAACCAAACCAAACCAAACCAAACCAAACCAAAACAAAACAAAACAAAACAAACAATAACAGGAAGGGGGCTGATAGTTAGCCATAGGCCCTCAATTTCAGCAGGAGAGGTGGGTAAAACCAAAGAATTCTGTTGCATGGGTAACAGGGTAGACAGGAAGCCCTCTTACCAGAAGTCAGAGGATGGAGCAAAATGGGACTTACAAAGGTAAGAATGGAATTTACATGGTAAGAATGCAGAATCAAGGAGCAGTGGGTCATCACAAGTGATTGAAGGTGATTTACAAAATTCCAGAAAAGAAGGGAATGTCCTCAATACTGAGTTTTCCATGCTCCCCACAAAGATGAGAATTGTTCCTCTTAGTAACATGCAGTTTTAAGACTTAGGAGGTTGCCAATTAAACAATTAAACAATGGCGAGACTCTAAAACAAACGAACAAGCCAAGCGTCCCATTCAGTGTCAATATTTAATAAATGCATCCTTCTTTTCCCTAATATTTCTCCCTGTACGGTTTTTCACAATGTCTAAAGATTTCCTTCTTGACTTTAATCTTCAAAGAAATCTTTCTGTGTCTTAAACCCTCTAATTCTGCTAATCGTCTGTTACTCCAACTCCTTTACTGAATGACTCACAGCTGAATGGTACTTCCACTGCCACGACCTGGTGCCCTCTGCCATGTGCCACATGCCTGGGAGCAGCCAACTATGGACCGAAACCTCTACAGACTGTGAGCTAAACAAACCTTTCCTCCTTTCACTTGGAGTGTCAGGTATTTTGTCTCAGCAGCAAGAAAAGTAACCATGGGACACCAGGTTACCAAGAAATGGTGATATTTGACCCACCAAGTCATGAAGTTACACATACATAGCAACAGTTTATGAAAGGAAAGTAGTAAATATATGCTTAATCCTGAACAGTGTTGGAAAGTACAAGAAGTCATCCCAAAACTCATGGTTGCTATTTCTGTGATATTGCCTTCTGTCCCCTGATGGCCTCATGGGGGCATATTATATGATTAGTTGCCAGATGGTTCTGAATATTATGCAGGTACCACCTGAGAGTGGACAGTGATGGCATTTCCAGGACTTCTGTGAAAGACAATGGTGAAGGGAAGTCTTCACAGCAAGCACAAATTCAGAGTGCCTCTGGTGGTACATTTTTCTTAGAAGAAAAAAAAAGATTAGATGTGCAACTATGTGCTGATTTTACGAGCTGTAGTCAATGCTCTGGCCAGATGGTCAGGGATTTGGAAAGAAGGTGACTAGAAAACTAGTGATAAAGATATCTGGGGATCATGTATGCAACTAGATCTCCCCATAGAGGCAAGCAATATAAAGATATTTGTGTTACATGTAAATGCTCAACAAAAAGTGATCTCAGCAGAAGACTGAAATAATCAGATGGATAGGATGACCCTTTCTGTAGATAGTAGTCAACATTTTTCTTCAGTCACCCCTGTCATTGGCCAATGGGCTCAAGAACAAAGTGTCCACAGTGACAGTGCTACAGCAAACAGAAACACCAAAATGACACCCAGGATTTGGAGGCAGATCTACTCACATCAGTGGGCACTGACAAGGAGCCAAGCCTCATAAGACTGTCAGGCCTCAGAGGCTCAGGGAGAGATGCTCTTATGGGATTTGCAAGCAAGAAGCAGAGTACTTGGCTGTCTTTGACTGGTTCTTACCATATGCATCACAGTGACCAACTGTTTCTAAGAAACAGGAATAACAGGAACTGTCACCGCAACTCTTACCTGGGCAACCAACAGACTGAAGTATGCTGGCAGGAGGGTGGTGCATTTTCTGCTACAGAAGGATGAAGGTTCATGGACTCAGCAACATAGGCTTCTACTCCCCAAGGCTGATCTGGCTGCAGCCACTGCTGAATACTCAAGTACGTCAGCAGCTGAGACCAACACTGAGTCCTCAGTATAGTATGACTCCCTGGTGTGATCAGCCTGCAGTGTGATGCAGCATTGATTAAATTGTCCACTTCCATCACGCAAGGGCAGCATTTTGTCCTTATTGGTGTGGGTATGTAATGTGGGTATGGATTTGCCTTCTCTTCTTGCAATGCTTCTGCCAAAACTGCAATCCATGGACTTCCAGAATGCATTATCCACATCATGGTACTACACACAACACTGCTTTTGATCAAGGAACACATTTCACAGCCAGAGAAGTGAGACAACAGGCCAATGCTCATGGAATTCACTGGTCTTACTATGTTTTTAATCATCCAGAAGCAGCTGGACTGATAGAAGGGTAGAATGGCCTTTTGAAGAGCTAATACAGCACCAGCTAAACGTACACCTTTCAGAGCTGAGGAAAGGTTCCCTACAAACCATATATGCTTTGAATCAGCATTTACTATAAGGTACTATTTTTTCCACAGTCAAGATATACAGGTCCAGGAATCAAGGAGTGGAAGTGAGAATGGTGCCACTCTTCATTAGCTCCTAGTGACCCAGTGGCACAATTTTTGCTTTCTGTTCTTAACCTATGCTCTTCTGGCCTAGAAGTATTAGTTCCAGAATGGGGAAGACTTCTACCAGGAAGCGTGACAAAGATTCTTTTAACCTGAAAGCTAAGACTTCCCTCTGGTCATTTTGGGTTACTCATGCCTCTGAGTAATCGAGTTAAAAAGGGACTTACAGTGATGATGGGGGTGATTGATGCAGACTACCAAGGGATAAATTGCATAGTTAGACCACAGTGGAGGGAAGGAAGGGTATATTTGGAGTATAGGAGATCTCTTAGGTTCTCTCCTAGTATTGCCATACCCCGTTATAAAGGTCAATGGGAAACTGTAACAATATAGCTCAAGCAGGATGATAAATGGTCCAGAAACTTCAGGAATGAAGGTATAGGTCACTATGCCAGGTGAAGAACAAAGACCTGCAGGGTGCTTGCTGAAGGCCAAGGGAATAAAGAAGTGGGCAGTAGAAGACAGTTATAAATGTCAGCTACTACCACATGACTAGTTATAGAAATGAAGACTGTACTTGTCCTAAGCATTTCTTTCCTATTTTGTTAATATGCTTGTGCATATATTCATACATATTAAGCAGGTATCTTTATTTTCTTTCTTTGTAACATAATATTCATAGATTTAGTATCAGTTCTTAAGTGTTGTTAAATCTACATTATAATGTTTAGATTATGAACTGTTAGAATAGTAAGCATCACACAAAGAAAAACATTGCCTTTTATTCTGGGGAGGGAATTAATATGTTTCTGATTGCATGCAGGATGGTTGTATTATATCAAGCATGGTTATGAACTTGCTATTTTATTTAGATTATAGTTTAAGGAAATTGGTTGTCAAGATGACAAAGGGTAGATTGTGATAATTAATTAAGTTGTCAATTTGAGTGGATTAAGAAATGACTAGCAGGGCTGGGAATATAGATCAGTGGCACAGCACCTGCCCAGCAACTGCAAGGTCCTGAGTTTGATTCCCCGTACCCACAGAAAGAAAGAAAGAAAGAAAGAAAGAAAGAAAGAAAGAAAGAAGAAAAAGACAGAAAGAAGAGAAAGACAGAAAGAAGAGAAAGAATAAAAGAAAGAAAGAAAGAAAGAAAGAAAGAAAGAAAGAAAGAAAGAAACTATGAAAGAAAGAAAAAAGAAAGAGAGAGGCAGGGAGGGAGGGAGGAAGGAAGGAAGGAAGGAAGGAAGGAAGGAAGGAAGGAAGGAAGGAAGGAAGGAAGGACAGACTAGTATTTTAGTGAAACACAATTCTGGGTGTGTCCGCGGATGATTGACATGTAAGCCTGAATCTGAGGAGAGAAGCCCCATGCCACAGGTGAGGGCACCAATCAAGAGACTAGTGGCCTAGGTGGAAAGACAGAGAAAGAAGAAGGAAGTCTCCCTGTTTGCTTCTTCAGAGGAGCTCCAGTCTTTGCTATCACCTTTGGATGTTCATCTCTAGAACTAGAGAAATAATGAAAATTTATAATCTATTGAGATTTAAATTGACCGAAAAAATAGCATGAAAATTTGTGAATTGGTCTTTTTTTTTTGCCAGCAAGGATGTACAGAAGGAAATTCAGTAGTGGTGTGAGCTTTCCTGATTGACAAAGACCATCCTTCCTATCTGGGCATGCACGAAGGAGGCTAATACATCAAGTGAAGAACAAATATGGTCAACTGACTCAGAGAACAGTTAAATTCTAACAACCTCAGGAAGACCACTATTTTCGAGTTGCACTGATGATGGGAAGTAGTTTCCAGTCCAAAGTGCCACCCAAAGATTCTGTCAAACATGGGAGTGTCAAAGAGTTGATGAACTACATATTATGAATAGTTTTTAATAAAAGTTTATTCTCACTTACTTTGCACTTAAAATCTTCACTGAATTTAATTTTCAACATCTTTCCAAATTACCTCTTATCATCTTCATTTTAGAGATGAGGAAAGTAAAATTCAAAAAGGCTAAGCAGGTTGCCCAAAATCACTGCTCAAATAAATATCACGGCCAAAATTCAAACCAAGTCATGTTTACTTCTAAGTCCTCACTCCTAAGATCACGTCAAACTTCTTCCTGGACCACAATTACAGGCTCAGTTGTTCCCAGCAACACTTATAAGTTGAACTCCTGACACCCAGAACTCAAATGAGACTGTATTTGGAAACAGAATCCTTGTAGACACAGTTAGCTATGATGAGATTGTTACCAGGTTTTGGGGAGCTGAGGTCTCCTTCTAGAGATGGTTTCCAGGTTCTTTCCATCTCAAACCGAGAATTGAATGAAATAAGCAAAAACAGTGCAAAGTTTCACAATTTTTTGAGGTAGGAAAAATTGAAAATGAAGGGTGATGGATAAACTGCCCGAACAGAGCAAGCTTGGGCTGAGTTAGAGGGAGAAGAAAAACAAAAGAAAGCACACCCTGGGAGACATGCGCTATCATGAGGAAAGCCATGATGGTGAGCTCTTCATGGTGTCTGTGCCCTCTCATTCATTCCACATATTGCAGGAACCCATATTAAGTCCACATATGTGGTTATGTGGACGTGTGTCCTGGGATCTTGTAATTAACAGGTTTTGCTTACTCCTCCACCCAGCTTTGTTGTGCCCTGCCTTTCCCAAGATCAACTTAGAGTATTGTGGATCTAATATGACTTGCTGTCTTTTTTGGAATTTACAAACACATATGAACACAAGGAGAATGCAGTGAGAACATGGCAGAATTCCAGGTCATGCATCTATCAGCCAAGGAATGCCAAAGATTGCCAACAAACCACCAGAACCGAGGAGAGGGACATGGAACAGATTCTCACAATAAACAGAAGGAGCAACTTTGCTGATGCTTTGATCATGGACAATAAATTCCTACTGCTTAATAACCCCAACTTATAGTACTTTACAATGGCAGCCCCAGCAAACAATATAGTCACTATCCCCAACTACACCAAGCAAATGTAAATGGGGGAAGGCATCTGTGCACACATGCCAGTGCACACCCCTGGTGAGGTGGGCAGGGACTCACCCCTCATACATCCTTGGGCCACCTAGTACACGCTCTTCTACTACCTCTGAATCATCACCTGCTGGTCCAGGAGATGTGTAGCTGTGTGTCTGTCTTGATGCCAGCCATCGTGATCCATCGCCCAGAAGGTCACCACTGTGGTTATTTTCCTTCATGGATTGGGAGACACAGTAATAACTTGGTTCACAAGTGCTTCTGTTCATGAACAACTCAGTTCGTGAACAGACGCATTCAGCAAAATGTTGCTCCCCTTCACAAATTCTGCATCATGCAATGAACATGAGTATGGCCATTTTCCCCTGAGTCATGGCACAAATTTAGTTCATGAACCAAGGTACCGCTACACATGCTGGGCATGGATGGGCAGAAGCCCTTGCAAGTATCAGAAGTTTGCATGTCTAATATCTGCCCACACCTGCCAGTTATGCCTGCAACTTTAAATATGAACACGGCTATGCCTTCTTGGTTTGATACTGTAAGGACAGACAGGACCTCCTAAGAAGGGTCAGAAAAGGGATACAGCCCCTTTAGAGTGTAGGAGAAAAACAGCCTCTGTGGTGTCCTGAGAATGGAAACAACCAGCAGTCTGCAGTCTTACCTTTGTAACACTGTCGACCCTAATTATTGAAATGTCTACCCAAGTTCCTCTATTAGCCCAGGAGACCCAAACTCCAGCAACAAACCAACCGATTGGGTGGGGCTGCCCCCAGAAAGAAGGGCCACCATTCAACTCTGTAAAAACAGGACGGCTGCCCCTACTCAGTTGTTCCTCAGCTGTGAGGCCCCTGCTGCTCAAAGTGCCTTCATGGCCAATGTATGTTACTCTCACGTTGCACTGTCCTCTGACTCCTTTTCCTCTTTCCACATCGGAGAGAAAGACAAGCCCAGGAAAGTTCTGGGGGTGGGCTGGCCACCCAGACCCACCTAGGGATGCTACAATATCATTGAGCTTTTGCCAGATTCTCAGGGAGATGAAACTGAAATTAAACATAAAAGGGTTAATAGGTTAAGAGGTGAAGAATGGAATAGTCCTTCTAAATCCTGGGAGGATTTTCCCAGGGAGGAGTTTCCACTTATATACTGCTCTTACCACACAACCGAAATTAGCAGGCATTATTGTGTGCTGTCCTGGCTTCCACTTGGAGCTCCGTTTCCGCGAGGTGCTATCAGTGGTACTGACAAGGATGTTTCTGCTGGCCAGTGCCATGGAGACTCCAATCCGTTATTTCTCCTAATATTTGGTTCCTGCACTGTTGAAAAACTAAACTCTTTGTTAAATCCAGCCAATGTAATCTTCAAAACCTACAAAGTCATAATGCACAGTTATTTCAATAGGAAATAGTGGATGTCAAGCAATTCATTGATAAACTCCTACTTCCAACTGACTGACTGCATGAGGAGCCTCACGTAGAAGTACACCAGCAGCATCACAGGAGAGGATAAACTTCTTCCCATGCACAGTCTTAAAACTTCTAGTGGTTTTTTTTTTTTTTTTGCCTTTTAAAAATTTTTTTATTTAAAGAGAAGGGGAAAAAAGAAAACAGGAAAAAGGGTAGAAACAATGCAGAATTTAAAAAAAACAGTGAGAAATCACTAGTTGATACATTATATATTTATTGTCATCTTGGATATAGTTGTTCAAGTTACAAAATTAAAGCATACAAAGTGGACATTCAAACAGTGAGGCTGCAAACAGTTCTGTTCACTGATCCAACAAAAACTTAGCAACATGGTTATCAATCCTACACACTTAAACATACAATGCAGTTATATAGTTTAGAGCACTTTCTTTTACTCCTTTTGCTTTTTAAGTCCATGATATGTTTAGTTATATCGTGTTTGAGGTTGCTCAGTACCTTACTGATCTGTTTTGTTGTTGTTATTTACTTTTTAAAATTTTTTCTTATTTATTATTATTTTTTATTTATTTATTCTGAAGGTAGTAAAATACAGCAGAACAAGACAGGACAAAGCCAGTTGAGGCAGTGCAGTGAAATTGGTACAGAACCTCACAGCAGGTTACCAGGATAACAGCAATAGGTACAATAGTATATCTAGTTTTCTTCACAATAGTTGTTCCTTCAATCAGGTAGAGCAATATCAAAGGAAATAGTGAAATTATAAAAACAGAATATTGAATAGAGCAATACCATTGATCAGAACAGAGCAAAACAGATATAAAAATATTTGCCTTCAAAACTTCTAATGTTAAAATGTTTTCCAAATACACATTAATGATATATAATAAGTAATATTTCTTTGTGGGAAATTTATGATCTTGTAAATTTCAACACATGTATTTGTATAATGTTATCCAGAATATACTAGTATTAAAATAGAGGAGGCAGCTAAATTATTTTTTTTAATTTCTCTTTTTTTTTAATCAGTACCGGGGATCGAACTCATGACCATGTGCTTGCAAGGCAGGTGCTTATGCCGCTGAGCTAAATCCCCAGCCCTGGCAACTAAATTCTTAATCTCAAACCTAATTCAACAGAATAATAAAATACTACAACCAGATTTTTTATTACATCATTTGAAAATTATCAGTGTGCTTAATGAAGATTTGTTTAGGTAAAATGAACACTTTATGCATGCTGCCACTACAGATTTATTCCAAAGTCCCTTTGTCATGTAGTGTCTATATTTTTATTTATGTATTCATTATACATAGTGATTGCAGTACATAAGAATTAGTTGCTATTATAACTTTTTTTTTTCTTTTTGAGACAGAGTTTCACTATGCAGTTCAGGCTGGCCTTAAACTCACTTTGCAGACCATTGCTGAGGCAGCAATCCTCCTGCCTCAGCCTCCTGAGTGCTGGGATTACAGGTGTGCACCACCATGTCTGGCCTATATTATTCCTGATAATAAGGATAATGCTTTTGTCAATGAAGGATAGCATTACTGTCTTCATTAAATGTCTCTTTTAGTGGTTTTTCTTTTATTTAATATTTTAATGGTTTTTATTTCTATTTAATATTTTCTCCTCTTTTTTTTTTTTTTTGTACTGGGGATCGAACTCATGACCTTGCACTTGCGAGGCAGGAGACAGGCGCTTACGCCGCTGAGCTACATTCCCAGCCCTAATATTTTCTCCTCTCAAGAAAAAAAAGTTTTCTTCATTATTATCCTTCATAGAAGACCATATATACTGCCTATCTACTGTCCACTATATGTTAGCATTTGATATTTTGAATCACAGATATATGGTATTTGAAATTTATATCACTTTAAAAGAACTCAAAATTACTTATACTTCTTACATTATGTATTTCAAATAATCATACTTTAGTCCAAATTTAGGTTTATTTAGTTATTTAAAATATTCAATTCAGGTAACAAAATCTGTTATTATTTTTCTGTAAGCAATTGAAAAGATAATTAGTTTGTATTCTGAGGTGTACAGAAATATTAAAGACTGATCTTAAAGAATGATTTCTAAAATTATTGAGTCTCCTTGCTACAGTAAGTTTACTTTTTCTGTACAAATGTTTGAAACCAATTACTGTAGAAAATGAACAATTTGTTGGAAAAAATTGCTTTATTTTTATCTGCCAATGGTCTTATTTGAAATGTGCGCTTCAAATTATTTTTGAAAATTAGTCTTTTGTGCATACATAAAAACAATAATCATTTGATTTTAAGTAGTCAAAATTTCCAGATTAATAGTAAAAATTTATTTGGAAACAAATTTATGAGAAGTAAAGGTTAGTCAGAATCCCATAAATATGGTATAGTTACCACACCTGTTAAAAGGTAACAGAAATGTATACTTGGTATTTCTGAACTGTGTTAATTTTTGCCATAGCTCAGCTGACCAAGCCAATGTTAGGAACGCACCTTTATGGTACAGATTGATCATGGGAATAATCTAGTCATGGACTACATGGGACACTTATTATGAAGCCATATGTTTATCTTTGGATTTAAAAATTTTAAACAACCATCTACTAAGTCGTTTTGTTTTACCTTGAAAAACATAGACTTATTTCAGTTACACAAATCAGTAAGATCTTATTTATAACAAGAAGCATCCCATTGAAATGTGTTGTGAGAAAATGGAAATGTTTTTCATGGTTTCTATCAATGTGAAATCAAATTTAACTCTGAAAAAAAAAAAAAAACAAATGGGTCAAGTCAGTGCTTTAGGAGTAAAGAATCAAAAGTTTAAACAAACGTTTGTGCTCCCACCACGAGAAGACAGGTCTTTCTTGAATTTGACTCTTTACAGTGATCTCATCTGACTTCCCTGGGGGCTAGGGAAGCAAGAAGGAGGGGATTTGTCATGGCTTTGGGACCAACTTCCCACTGCCTGCCAGCAGCCCTGAAGAAGCCATGTTTGTTTGCACATTTACTCAAAACACACTTCTGCCTTGGGAAGTGGTGTCAGCTACACGCAGCGCAGCCCGTGGAAGGCTGTCTAAGGGGTTCGGCCGGAGCACATGAGCTTCAAAAACGAGGGTGGATATAATCAAAGCCTGAATTCTCCTCTCCTCTAACGTATCATGTTATTATTCAAGTGCTCACGCATGTTACTTTATCTCTCCAAGCTCTCATCAGCTCTTCAGGCAGCGGCCATGAATACTATGAGTTAGGGTACCCCATACCTCCGTCTATTTCTTCCATACAAACAGGACCCTAATTTTGTTCCGGTTGGCAAGGACAGGGAAATCTACAGATAAATCTGTTGTGCGGCAGGGTGTGGTGGTGCACTCCTGTAATCCCAGCACCCAGGAGGCCGAGGCGGGGGTATCACTGCAAATTCAAGCGCAGCCGAGGCTCCAGAGTGAGTTCAAGGCCACATTGAACTACACAGCAAGATCTTGTCTCAGGAAAAAAAAATTTGTGGTGAGGACTTTTAGGAAATCTTTTACCTTCCTGATCAAAAGAAGCAAGCATAATTGATACTGCTGTTCCTCATTTCTCCTTTGTTTTTGTTTTGTGTTACCTTGAGTAGATATAATGGCTGTAGTTTCAAGAACGGCTTTGTAACCATTAAGGAAAAGTCCAAAAGAATTGCACGTATACTGATCCTAATTGATTTTGATATTGGTAAACTGGTGAACCAGTGCAGTGATTGCCTCCATCCAAACTTCTTGTTACATAAGGAAAATAAACTCCTCTTTTTCTTTAAGCCATTAAGGTGGGTTTTCTACTACTTGAAGTTTAACAACCATGTTTACCAGACAAAACAGTATAAATGAAAGGAACACTATCTCCACTTCATTTTGTTAATTTCTGCCTCCCAAATCTCATACAAGCACATCTCCTTGGCAAAACCTGTGTCTCCTATGAAACATGAACTCAAAGTGGATGTCTAGGAAATAAGAAAATATCATTGGCTTTCTACAAGTTTACTTCCTCACTACAAAGGGATAGAAGAAACTTCAGTGCACTTGTCTGTCTGCATAATATGCATGATGAGTGGAGTATCGTGGCAGCATTAAGGTAACTATACCAACTAAAAGACAAATAGAATAGATTTTTTTAAAGAAGACCTAACTATATGTTGTCTACAAAAAACTGACTTTAAACATAAAAACAGGGCCGGGGGTTTAACTCAGCAGCACAAGCACCTGTTTGGCAAGCGCAAAGTCCAGAGTTCAATCCCTGGTATCAAAAAATAAAATAAAATAAAATAAATATAACAACATGTAGATTAAAAGTAAGAGGGTGGAGAAAGATAAACTATGCTACTGTTAATCAAAAGCTAACAGGTATACTTACATTAGTTTCAAACAGGACACTTCTCAGAACAAAGGCAAATCAAGGATAGAAAAGGATCTCATATGATAACACACACTCAATCCTCCAAGAAGACAGAACAGTCCTTAATGTGCATGCATCCAAAAACATCATAACACACGAGGTGAAAACTGATAGAAGTGCAAGGAAAGAGTAATCCCTATTACAGTTGGAGATTATAATGAATAGCTTCAATAGGCAGAAAATTAGTAAGGAAACAGTTGAACTAAAAAACGCTAATCAATCAATTAGGTGTAATAATATCTATAGATTACTTTATCCAACATGCAAATTCACATTCATCCTAAGTGCACTGGAAGTATATAATTTGAAATTAAAAACACAATACCACTTACATTAGCACCCCCAAAGAAAAACTTAGATATAAAGATAACAAAGCATGTGCAAGATTTTTGTAAGAAAAACTATAAAAGAAACCAAGAAAAAAATAAAATGAAGAGATATTCCATGCTCATGAATAAGAATGGCAATATTATCAAAATGTCAGTTTGTCCCAACTTGAATATATATTTAATGCATCTCAAGCAAACTCTAGCAAGTTATTTTATGGATATAGATAAAATGATTCTAAAGTTTCTAAGAGAACAAGGACCCAGAAGGACTTATTACACTGAAGCAGAATAAAGCCAGAGGACCAACACTGTGGGAGACAACTCAAGTGACTCCCCTTGAATGCAGAACAATTGCTGCAACTTTGATTATATGGAGACTGATTTCCCTATACTGATATGTACAGAGTTGACTATGGTGTTTCCTTCTCTCTTCAACTGACTCTAAGCATGGTACATAAGGCTATCCCAGGTACTGGTATGCAATTGCTAAAGCCATCAGACAGTCTCCTGTTTCCTCCCATGGTGCTCTCTGTAAAAGATATGAGCACAGCAGGATGTTAGAGCCAGTCAGCTCCAGGAATGTCAACTGGGTATGAGCCTCAAGGTAAAGAGGCTATGACTCCCCAGGGCACAAAATTTTACATATCAGAAACCAAAGCAACAGCCTCCTAAAACAATTCAGTTGCTACCTTAATTGAATTATGCAAATTGATCCTTCTGCATATCTTTATCTCTGCATTTTGCAGAGATGTTTTTCTTACTACCTGGCTAGCCAGCTCAAGTTACTTATGTAGTTCCTGCCATCCTCACTGTCACTCATTCTTGAACCACCTCCTTCTTCACAAGATAATAAATTCTGGGAGAGGCTTAGGATCAAGGCCTTTGTCCACACATCCTCATGGAGACTGGACTTAGGACCCCTCAGCTGCCCTTAACTTGGAAAATATCTTGATGTCTTTACTCTTGAAGTGGGTTGCATTGGAGGTGGTAGACTGGAGTTAACTTGCTGGGATTCAATAATGTCTCAATAGGATTATAAATATAACTTTTTGGATTGTGAGGAAGACTGGAAAAAGGATTATAATACCTGGATAACTGTACTCAATATTTGGGATTACGATAGAGGTCCTAGATCACTGGGATTACAGACATCATTGGGTAATTTTGGGGAAGGACAATGTTGCCATAGCCTAGATTTTGTTTGGATCTCCATTGAGTTTGTGATCTATGGAAGGTGGTTCTAGAAGGAAAAGTTTTGACTTCAGAAGCTCATTTTAACCATGACATTTGGACCATATAGAAAATTCTCTCTTTGTCAGCCTAGTTCCTGGATCTTTTGTAATGCAGGATCAGAAAAAGGGATGGAGAGAAACTGATCTACAGACACATGAGAGAAGAGGTGAGTGCTTGTAATTTGGTTAGTTCTAAGGTTCTGAGTTTTTTCTATTCTGGCAAAATCTAATGATGGATAGAGAACAAAGAGAAGGCAGAAGAGGAGAAAAAAAAGGAAAAGTCATCATGGGAGAGGATAAATTAATCTATAGGTAAAGCGGTAAGAATGAGAAAGAAAGAGAAAGGTCAAAGAATGTCTTATGCATCTTGAAAAGAAGAGATTTGAAGTTTGGAGGTAACAATCTTCGAAGTAACTATAGGGAGGAGAGAGTAGGTTAAGGGAGGAATGGGACTTTAAGAAATGTCGTCCTTTACCTGTTACCCAATTACAATAGACACTACCCAACCTCATGACTTATCAGAAAGCTACAGTAATCAAGTTAGAGTAGTATTAATGAAAGAATAAATAGGTCAACAGAAAATAATAGAGTCTGGATTTAGATCCACATGAATATAATGGATCTTTGACAAAGGAACAAAAGAAATGCAATGGAGAAAATAGTCCTTCAACCAAAGAGTGGAACAGCTGGACACGCACAGGGTAGATGATCTATAGTACAGACCTCACACCCTTCACAAAAATTAACTCAAACTGGGTCATAGACTTCAGGTAAACAAAAACTCATAGGAGTAAACCTATGACTTCTTAGACGCAACACAAAAAATATTTCCATGAGACAATTGACAAACTATAAATAACAACGTTTGTTTGTTTGTTTGTTTGTTTTGCAAAAGATACTGTCAAGGAACTAGTCAACAATCCACAGACTAAGAGAAAATATTTGTAAAAGACTTATCTGATAAGGGATTTTGTCAAAAATATACAAGAAGTCTTTAAACCCAACAATTAAAAAGATGAATACAACCAATTTTAAAAATGAGACAGAGGCATCAACAGTCACTACATCAAAGACATACAGATGAAAAATAAGCTCATGAAAAGATATTCCACATCACCTATCATTAGGGAAGTGAAATTTTTTAAAAACTGACTTACCGCTCTCTACCTGTTAGAATGACCAAAGTTGAGAACACTAATAGGAAATGCTTGTAGGAACATGGAACAGTGAGAACTCTCATTCATTGCTGGTGGGATGCAAAACGATGGGCCCAATGGAGTTTGGCAGTTTCTTACAAAAGTAAACACATTCTTATCATATGATCCAAAACCTGTATTCCCTTCTCTTTACAAGGAATGGAAAACGTGTCTGCACAAAAACCTACGCATGAATGTTTATAGTCGTTTTGTTCATAATTGTCAAAATTTAGAAGTAACCAAGATGCCCTACAGAAGATGAATGGGTAAATACACTATGATACATACAGACATGGGATATTACTCATTGCCAAAGTGAAATGAGCTATCAGGCCCAAAAAGACATAGAGAAACATTAAGTGAATGTTACTTAAAAAACAATAACAACAAAAAACACATTCTGAAAAGTCTATATAATGCAACTATAAAATATTATCAAAAAAAGCAACACTGGAGATAGAAAATCAGCAGTTTCCAGGGACTGGAGAGACAAGAGGGGTTAGTGAGTAGAGCACAAAAAAATGGGGCAGAGGGAGGGAAACTATTCCATATAATACTCTCATCACAAATTCAAATGAGTTTGGACAAAACCCATGGAATATACATTACCATTAACTTTAATGTAACTACGAACTTTTAGTATTAATGATGTGTTGACACAGGTTTATTGATTGAAACGTGAACCACTCTGTTGAGGAGAATGACACTGAAGGAGGCTGCAGGCAGAATGTGGAAAAGTTCTGTGCCTTCCACTTAATTTTTCTGTGAATGTAAGACTACTCTAAAAATAAAACCTTGATCTCAAACAGGATACCACTTCTGTTTGTATTCCATTGATGGAAACTCACAATACCACTCCCACTTTATGAAATACAAGAGGGAGGGCACACGGTAGCTGACTCGGCAGCGACTTTTCAACAGTAATACCATGGAGGGAAAGAACAAATCCTTGGTGGACAGGTAGTTGTCAGCCATCAACTAAACTCGATCTAATCACTGTGGATAATTTTAGCCCTAACTTGGTGCATCAGTATTCAGTAAAACCTTAATAAATAAGTGAATGAATGAATCTTTTCATCTCAACTTATTTATTACAAAGAGGCATTAAAATCCTTTCAGTATTCATATCTGATGGTTGATTGGTTGTGTCAACTTGAATAAAAGAAACTCAACCAGATCAGCTTAGCAATTCCACACCCCAAGGTATGGAAGACCCAGCCTATAGCAGCTGGTTGCCTGAATGGTATAAAGGGGAAGTGAAGAAGGGTAGATCTGCTTCTGTTTCTTCAGAGGCGCTCTAGTCTTCACTTTCACCTTGATATCACCTCCTGGCTTCCAGCACAGACTTCGGCTTCCACCTCAGACCCTCAGCCTTCCAGGGTAGACTCTTCAGCCTTGCATTGCAGACCCAATGGCCTCCTGATACAGACTCACACGGAACACTGCAATGAGCACCAGACCTTCAACTGAATCCTTTGGGTCTCCAGTGCAGACAGACCCTCTGCACACTTCCTCATCCAATTCTGGGTGACCATTATAAACCAATCTTGTAAATTCTATATGTCTGTATATCTTGTATTATATCTGTTTCTCTAGTAAACACTGATTGATACAATGTCTATAAGAATGATTTTTCATAAGAATCATTTTAATTCTTGCCTTTCAAAGCAAAGGAAATGTTTATAGCAACCTTGAATATCTTTTTAAATACAGTTTATGCCATTGCTAAATAATAATAGACAAGAGATTCTGTTGGTCAGTCCCTGGATAGCCTTGGCCAACCCAGCTTCTCCCTCTCACTACTCTCTACCCACTTTTTCTTGCCTTTAGTGTAAGAGAAATTTTCTCTTGTTAACAGTGCATGGTCTACACTGCTCCATGCTGCTCATCTTCCCCCAATATTCCGGGAATTGAGCCAGTTAAAGCTGCCTAGGTTAAATTCAGACAAGGATAAAGCTGACTAGAAAACCTGGGTTGCGAGGTAGAAACAGCCCCCTCCCATGCTTAAGGAATTTATGGAATGTACCTTCCCTGAGCATCTGCTGCCCATATTAGGAAGCGCCCTCCCCCGCCCAACTCTAGACCCCCCTATAGTCGTCTCCTCCAATGAATGTAGAAAGCCATTTAAACTAACCAATGCCTTCTGCTTCTGTAACCGCGCTTGCCAAAGTCCTGCCTTCCTTTGTTCTGTAGTTTAAAAGCCATGTTCCGGCATACCTCGTGGCTCTCTGTTCCTGCGTGTTCAGTGAGCCCCATGCATGCTTGGATAATAAAAACCCCTTGCCTATTGCATGAGAAGGCGTCTGTTGGCTTCTTCCTACACGTGGCGGGCGTCTCCACCCTCATATTTAGCTCTCAAAATAACCAGAATGCACTGGAAATACACTGCTGTGAGATAGGAAGAACTGCTTGCCTGCCTAGGCTTTGTTCCTCTCTCTTCCTGGAGGCAAGATGTCCTTCAGAACTTTTTTCCAGACAGTAGAGTTGCCCCTGAGGGTGTAACCCAAGGCAACCTGTCTTCTGGGGGAGGAGGGTTTTCCATCTGCAGTTCAAATGGGGCACATAGAATCAAGACACTGTTCACCCCAGGCAGCTTTTGTGAGCTTTGGGGGACTGGCTCACCCTGCCTCCAAGACCTCTTCTTATTTATTCTCTATATCTTGCCACATGTGAACAGGTTCTATTTCACCAGATTCAGGCAACTGGCAAAACTGCAGCCCAATACACAGAGCAGTGTTTGGATTCCTATTCTGGATGGTTAGCATAGAGATAATCTTTGCTATCTCCATACAGTGGGAAACCCTTGGGATTAGTAAACCTGCTTCATGAAATCTATAAACCTGAATGGGGAAAAAACTATATCTTTATTTTTACTGGCAACTAACAAGTTAATTTTGCATTTCCCTCAAATATGATGGCAGGTAACACCACAGTTTGCAGCACCTATGAGAAGAGAAATCACATGTAGTGATTTATATGACATTCTAGTCACCATAGATACCTATGTTCATCATTACTTTGACACTATTCCAGTCACTGAAGTTTGATATTTAATGTTAGTAGAGAATCATATTTGTTATCATATTGTACTTTAAATATTTTGATAGTTGTGTTTTAATATATTATGTTCTATGTTGGATACATTTAAATATTTATCCTGAAAAGGAGCTTATAAGCTTCGTTTTGAAATAGTCTAGGTAAGATGGAGATCAGGTAAAATGAAGCATCCCTGCTCTCAAAGGAAAAGGCTACAGATGGCCAAGTTTTCACGTCTTTTAAGTAACTGTCATCTGTTTCCTTCTCCCTTCTCCCTACCCCCAAGCCTATGTTCCCTCTTTCATATTTCCTGGGCCCTGGGCTGTCCTAATCTCTTCTCAGAGACCAGGGCAGGCCGTGAGATTGTACATTCAGAGCTCATTAGAACCTAGGCCTGGCGGTGCTCCAAAGGAAGGAGAAACGTTAGATTTCATCTGCTTCCTACTCTCACATCCAATCATTTCTCCAGCCTGAACTGTGTGGACACTTTTCCAGACACCCGAGGGCACCAAAGCAGCCTTCAGTTCCAGCTTCATTTTGTCCGGCACACGCAGTGCTTCTGCCTCACCAGACACGCTGGTGCAACCAGGTGCACAAGTGTGGCTTTCCTCCCTCAAAAGCATTCTCAGCTTCTCCTTGCAAGGGTCCAGGACATGCTAATAAGTGCTATTAATTGTTAATAAGTGCTACTAATTTGTGGTTTGTAATTAGTGGGGATCAAAGCTTGCATATACAACTTCACTCATCCCTGCAGGGGGCCTGGATTGCCTCAATCTGCTCCTCCATGCTTAAGGAGAGCAGGAGAATAACAGGTTTATCATGCTAGGGCCCCAGGCACTCCTGGAAATGGAATTGACACACTGCCCCCAAATCTGTACAACACAAAGAAAGCCCTACCCTTGCTCAGTGCATGACAGGGAGGGTGGCTGCATGATACAGTGTGCTGTGTGATTTAGTCAGCACTAGGAGATTTTTTCCTAGCACCTCTGCTCCTGCGCCAACAATTACATGCATGCTGGCATTAGAATTCTGAAGTTTTTTGTTTTTGTTTTTCCCTTGTGGGGTGGGGCTTATTGCCACCTTTAAGTGCTTTGTGTTTTTAATTAGTCACAAGCTTTGGGATGGCTCTGCAGCATCCCCATGCAGGCACCCGCCCCCATCCCTTCCTTGCCCGGGTGCTGTTAATTAGCCCTGCAAGATAGGCAAGCCTGATTGGCAGCAGCTTTTGCAAAAGGCTCTCCAGCCCTCTCAGCAACAAAGAAAACCGTCTTCACATCCCAGGCATTATAGCCCCGGCAGGCAGTCTAGCTGTTGTGCAGATTGTTAGCTTTTGCAGTCTGCCACTGCTGCAGATTTCACGGTTACATTTATTCATTTTGAAATGTTAGCACTAATGTTTTGGGAAAAATTTGTAAGGGGCAGAATGAGAGCAGGAGCATTCACTTTAAGATTTATGAAGGGGCTAACAGTGCGGAATAGAGCTTGGCAGTTTAAGGCTAAACATAGGTGTTGCTTTATGACCCAACAATTCCAGTCCTAAGTGAGTCCCATAGCTATGCCAGGTGTTCCCCCTACAGAAGTATTATCATGTGCCTAGCTGCACACTTCACAATAGCTCCAACCGGAAACTGCCCAAATAGTCACCCACAACATGATCAATTTTTTATTGTTCTGAATTCGCACAATAGATCACCATACAGCAGAAACAAAAACAAACCAAAATTACATATGGCTAATTTTCATAAGTGTAAAGTTGAGCAAAAAATCCAAAACTATACACAAAAGAAAATGCACTGTATCATCCTATCTATATAAAGAAAAAAAAATGATAAAAGCTAATACATACTAGTCCAAATAGTGGCTAATCTCAAGGAAAATGGAGGGTGGCTGATAATATCCATTTCCTGACATGTAGTTGATTGCAAGAGTGTCAGAATATAAAAATGTACTGATGTGTAAACTCATATGTGCACTTTTCCACATGTGTATTACACCTTAGTAAATACTTGGAGGTTTTTGCAATGGAGCTGGGAATCTTCCTCCAGTAAGAAACTTTAAAGTTGGCCTGATCATTCAGTAAGTGAAGTAACAGAATTGATTTTTGCCTCCATGGCCTCTGAACCAGGCCTGGATGTGGTGTCCTAGAAAGAGACCTGGATCTACCTCAGGGCTGTGGGCTCTAGGCCATGGCTCTGGCTCTGAAAACGGAGACACCCTCCTTGCAGCAGGCTCGCCCACGGAGGCATGCCTGTGAAAACCAGAGGTGACTGAAGAACTGCAGCCATGGAAGGGAAAATCAGGGCTTGGGGCCAAGGGATATGTGACTTCCTGCCAAATCCACCAAATCCACTCCTGGGCACTTCCAACATGCTGCCTAGGGCCCACGAGCATCTCAAAGTAACTATGAAAATGTTGAAAACTTTAAAAATGTGAAATGATTCTAAAATACAAGAAAGAAAATTGCATACTCAAAATTAATAAATGTTTAACTAAATGTCCACAAAACACAGTATTATATCATCTAATCAGTGTTTTTCAAATATTAATGGGCACTACAAAACAGCTGGGTACCCTGTGTGCAGATTCTGATTCTGTGGTTTCAGGGTAAGCCTAAGAATGTGTGTTTCTAACAACATCCAAGGCATGGATGCCAATGTTTCTGTTTGGTGGGGGTTTTGGTGGTGGTTGGGTATTAGGGATTAAACCATGGCCTCCTGCATGCAAAACAAGCACTGTATCACTGAACTACTTCCCCAGCCCTTTTTTATTTTATTGTGAGACAAAGTCTTACTAAGTTTCCTAGGCCGGCCTTGAGTTTGTGATACTACTGCCTTAGACTCTGAGTAACAATATTACAAGCGTGGCTGTTACACTCAACCTCCACAGAATCTCAATAGCAAAAACAACAAAAAAAATTAACCTGTAGTTCAAATCAACTCTTACATAGGTATAATGAAGATTATAGAAAAGAAGTGTAAATATCTTACTTCTATAAATTTTAAAATAAAAAATTATGATAAAATAAGCATAACAAAATTTAGCGTTTTAACTTTTTTTAAAGTGTATAATTCAATGGTTTAAACACAGTCACATTGCTGTGCAACAAGCTCACCACCTGTCTGCCCAACTGAAATCTGTAGCCGTTAAACGGTAACTTCTATTCTTTTTTCCTCCCCTACCCCTGGTAACACTGTTCTACTTTTTGTCTCCATGAATTTGGTTATTGTAGTTATCTCATGTAAGTAGAAATAGACAATGTTTTCTTCTTTCTTCAAGCTTCTCTCAATTTGTCTTCAAGGATCATTTGTGTTATGGTGTTTGTGAGAATTTCATTCTTCTTTTAGTAGTTAAATAATCATTTATTGTACGGACACTTGTATCCCCTACAAATTTATACGCTGAAATTCTACCACCCAAGGTGATGGCATAGGGGGCAAGACTTTGGGAGGGGGGTTAGGTCATGAGGCCCCTGAGCAGAATTAGTATCCTTAGCACAGATACCTCCCAGAGAACGCACACATCTTCCACCACATGAAGACATGGCAGAAAGATGGATCTCTACAGTGAGGGCTTCACCAGATACTGAATCTACAAGTTCCTTGGTCTTAGACTTTCCAGCCTCCAGAATGGTGGGGTTTCTGTTGTTTATAGACACTCAGTTTATGGTATTTTGTTATAGCAGTCCAGACTAAGATAGTAGCACATTTTGTTTATCTGTTCACCCATCAATGGACATTGAGGTGGTTTTGACCTTTTGACTATTGTGAGTAATGTCATGAACATGGGCATATAAATATCTATTCAGGTCTCTGCTTTCAATTCTTTTGGTGATATACAAATGCCTAGAAGATGAATTGCTGAGTCATATGGTAATTCTGATTTACTCATTTGAGGTATCAAAATAATCATCAACTTAAAGTTCATTTAAGACTGTGTTTTTGGAAGCCAGGCATGGTGGCACATAAGAGGATCACTGAGTTTAAGGCCCCAGTTTGGGCTAGACAGTGAATTCAAAGCTAGCCTGACTACATAGCAAGATTATCTCAAAAAAAAAAAAAAAAAAAGACTTCTTTTGATAATCCCAATGAACACATTTCCCGGTATCATGCCCCTGTGTGGTTCTCTTCCACACTGAGTGCAGGCCGTGGAAAGTGATACTGTGCCAGTTCCAGGACTATCCATTAATTAACTGACTTGGCAACTTCTGCTTCCTTCCTCTTAGAATGTTTATTCTTGGAATAGTCATTCCTAGGACTCAGACACCATGCTGTGAGGCAGTCCAAGCAGCCACACGGGGAAGTCCACACACAGAAGAACCAAGACCCCCAGCTCCAGCCCCAGCTGAACTCTCAGTCAAAGTCCATCTGCCTCTGAAGCCAAGGCATTCCAGACATCTCAGCCTCAGCTGAGCTTTCAGCCAAGACTTCAGATGATTGCTGACCCTCACTGTTTCAGTTAGTGCCATTTGAAGCAGAAGAGCCACACCATGAAAGATAATCTGATGTTATTTCTAAGCCACAAAGTTTTGAGATTGTCTATTATATAGCATTAGCTAACTGAAGCTCTTCCAAATGATTCAGAACAGGAGCAAAATGCATTACATCTACTACAGGATGTGAGTAGATCTTGTAATATTTAATATAGAGGGAAGTAGGCCCAAAGTCTTCAAAGACTTTAAATATTTCAGGGCCTCACAAAATTGAGATACAAGGTAGCTCATGAGAAATGGGTTCTCAAATAACCACAGTTCCATCTAGAACCAGCATCTGCAGCTGACTTTTTGTATTTGTGTGGTAGTGGTTGTTTTGCTTGAGTTAAAGGCCCACTGGCCCAGAGCAGCACACCAGCTAGCTGTTATCCTTATACCAGAGAAGGCAGACAGGGATTTTTCTACATATGTGACTTGGTGTATGCCTGCCGGGACATTTTAACTCTTAATTACAAGCTTCCTTTTGCCCAGAAATTATTGTGCAGCTGAGCAATAAGCATGAATTCAACAAACTCTGATCTCAGATTTCCATAACCCCAGAAATTAAACAACCTGAACATGAAGCCTTAGAAGGTGTGGCTGAGGAAGCGAGCTCACCCACCAAGGCCCTGAGCCTCTTTGGCTGTCAGACTCAGTTTTAGTATCACCTCATTCTGTCCAGCTGATGCCCAGGGTCCACATCTGGAAGCACTGCCTTGCTGGTAAGCAAAGGTACACTTGTTCTTATTAATATATACTGAGCACAAACTGTGCCAAGCAGGCACTATACTGAGCACTAGGAATATGTTGATAAATAAAATAGACCTCGTCTTTCCTATTGGACAGACAACAACCTGGTAGAGACAGATGGAAACAAGTAAACCAATGGTGTTGACTTAAATAGAACTTCCTGGCAAAGGTCTCCTCTACCACGTCCCTCCAGTGCATCCCCTGACTTTGTCCTCTGAGTTGCCTTACTATTATCTGTTATTTTGTTATGTATTAACTGGTTTGTTCACCATGTCTTTTTGCCACCACACAAGGTGAAATACAGGAAAGTAAGGCTTGCATCTTCTTCACTGATATTTCTGGTGAGCTCCTAAAACAGTATCTGGTATGTAATAGGTGCTCAGGACATTCGAATAAATGAGTACAGACTAAAGTTGCCCCTTATTTTTCTACCACCAAAGAAATGTTTTATTTTTTACCTTGGTCAGTTCAGTTGGTGGTTAACCTCGTCAAATAGCAAAACAAAACATCCAGACATAGACACACACAAGCACTCATCATGCAGCTATGTGCTAATTTGCACAATTTTTTAATACACTAACAAACCAATTATATCTTCTGTTTCTCATGGAAAAACTGGGGTTATCAGAGAAGATTACTAGAATTCCAATCAGAAATGATGCAAGTGAGCCTTTTTGTCTGAGGACTTCTTACCCTAGATGAATATACAATATCAAATGGTCATTTGGAAATTTTGAAAATACTGCCTGGAGCCTGCTGCTAATGAAGCACTAAGTTACCCACCGGAAGCCGTATGCTGAAATACATATGTGGGAAAATCCTAGCTTCCTATTGCTGTAATCTCTTGGTGGGTGTGGATGACTTGAAGACTTCCATCCAACGTACCAGAATTCATTATCAAGTATTTCAGCGTCATCATCCATCCAGCTACCCATTGTGCACCTACCTGCCTGATGCGAACAAGGAACAATATTGGAAGGAGTTTTACAGAGATGAACAAGACGTAGCCTCCGGACTCAAGGTGTTCAGATACTAGGAACACAGGAGCAGACTGAGACCAAAACCAAGAAACATCATATATTGTGATTGGTGAAAGAAGGGGGCTCAGCAGATGTTTTCACGGGAACACACTGGCAGGACACCCAGCATGACCTGAGAGGGCCGAGACGGTGCTGCCTGGAGGGGGCATTCCCATGTTTAAAGTTAAATTATAGGAACTAGGCAGAGCAATGGAACAGGGCAGTTGGACAGAGGGACAGGAAGGATATGGGCCCCAGGGGGAGAAATAGCTTGGGTTCTCAGACAGTAGAGAGCAGCTTAGGCTAATGGCAAAGAGAGGAAAAGAGAAGAAGGGAGGGGAAGAGGGGGTTAAACCTGGCAGCAGAAGCCAGTTGGTACAAGAGTGGCCCCAGTTCTAAGGGTTACACTGTACCTCCCTCGTTCCGTGTCCTCCTGCTCTTAAGATTCCAGTTGATTCCAGCTAGCTACAATATGAGTACTAGGATCCAGATTTATGAAGACAAGTATGAACACTTTTGCTAGTGTTGTTCTTTTTTTTTTTTTAGGAGAAAAATAGTGGGGACGGGGGTTTAGTTCAGCAGTGTAAGTGCCTGCTTGGCAAACATAAGATCATGAGTTTGATCCCGAGTACCAAAAAAAAAAACACATAGAAAAGAAAAACAAAAAACAAAAAAGACAAACAAGCCACAACAACAAATCCAAAACAATAACAATATAGACTTTCAAAACAAGATGATAGGAATTTAACAATGGTTGTTATATTGCCTATTGTTATCTTCAAAAGGGTTGCTTAGACTAACCGGATATAGACATGCAAAACTGATCTAATCATATGACTATTAACTGACCTTTTCCAAGAACTAATAGAATTAGTAGTATAGTCATCTTAGCTAATATATATATATATATATATATATATATATATATATATATATGTGTGTGTAATGTGTATATATATTAATATGTATATATATTTATGTGTATATATATACACACACATAAATTTATGTCTTTTTCCTTTTCCTTTCCTTCTTTCCTTGTTTCCCCTATCCCAGTTACTTTTCCCCTTTGAGCAGTTTCTTACCCTTACACGATATTTATTCTAGATTCTGGATCTTATTTGTTCTTTCAGTTTCTTACACTAGGAAGACAATATGGTATTTACATGTGAGTTTGATTTATTTCACTTATGAGTGTTGTTCACTTCTTTAGGAAGATTTTTTTCACCTATATTAGAGAGTCTGAAGGTAAACATTTTCCTCTTTTCCTTCTTTTTGTTCCTAGTAACAGATAGTTTTTAAAAAGTCTGCATTTGTCTATTAAGTTTGAGAAACTGCAGCAAACAATCCAGGGAATTTCTGTTGTTTGGACAACCGGCAAAGAAAACAGCTTTCACCCCCATCAGGCAGCAGGTTCACCCATCCTGCACTTGTAAAGATGGAGAGCAAATTAGAGAAACTGATTAGCATTTAATGGAACCCTTTTTTTTTCTGGTTTATTAGAAACCTTGGAGACTCTAATTTTGTTTTCCATTGTTTTAATTAAATTTATTTTTAACTGATCCATAAAAATATTAAAATTGTGTATTTTAGTGGAGTAACTGTGTGATTTTCCAATACACATATATATTGTATAATGCCTCGATCAAGTTAAAGATATCTATCTCAATATTCATCATTCCATAGGATAAAAACATTAAAAGTCTTTCTTCTAGCTTTTTAATATGTATAATATTTTATTATATTCTATGACCACCCTACTGTACATGACAGAACAGAACTCCTTACTACTAACCAACTAAACTGTGTAATTTAGTACCCACTAATCAATGTATCCCCAGCTTTTCCAGTTTCCCTACACTGCCAAGCTGGTAACCACCATTCTCCTCTGAATTTGTATTCCATCATCTTCTTTAGATTTCACATATGAATTAGAAGATGCAGTACTGTATTTATTTTTCTATGCCTGTCTTATTTCCCTAAACACCTACTTTCATCTATGTTGTTACAAATGACAGGATTTCATTGTTTTTATGACTGAATAGTCTTCTATTACTTAAATACCACATTTCTTGATCCATTCATCAATGGATACTTAGCTGTTTTCATTTCTTGGCTCTTGTGAATACTGCTGCAATGAACACAGGAGGACAGATGTCTCTTCAACATACCTATTTCATTTCCTTCAAATATTTACTCAAAAGCGGGTTAGCTGGATCCTATGATAGCTCTATCTTCAATTTTTTGAGGAACCACCATGCTGTTTTCCATAATGGTTGTACTGATTTGCATTCCCACCAACAGTGTGCAAGGGTTCCCTTTTGTCCACATCCTCACCAACAGTTGTTTTCCCCTATGTGATAAATAAGTGAGTAGCACTTGTGGTTTCATCTACTGTGTTAACCAAAAAGCTTGATACTAAAATAAGATCTGTAACACTATGAAACCTGAAAGAAATTGGGGGAGGTGCTATACAGAGACAGAATCCCCACTACAGTATCTTCCCAAGCTGCTCACCACGGAGCAGACTAAATCCCTTTCAACATGAACTGCTCAGCTAGAAACACGTTGTACATATTTAAACCTGTACCCAGTGTCCCTTTAGTCTCAAAATCTGTGTCACACTGCATTTACACACACAAGGTCAGGGAGGGACCAAGAGCAATTAAACATGGGGTAGAAAGGAGCAGCGGGGCCTTGGACTGGTGCAGTATTTTCTCCCTCAGTGTTCTGCCCCTGGCACTGGTGGCACAGGTGCTTTGGGCCTTGGGGCACAGGGATGAGGGCAGAGGAGTGGGCAAGATTAATGTCAAGAATGTGGCCTTCAGAAAGACAAAAAGTTCCTCTGGCTCCATAGCAACATGACCCTCAGAGAGGAGGACAAATTTGAGGACAAAAATAAGATTGATCTTGTAATAAAGTTGCCAGATTTAGTGAACAAAAATACAGGACCCTCAGTTAAATCTGAATTGCAAGAAAACAATAGTGGTTAGTATATAAGTATATCCCAAGCATTATGTGTGATACACTAAGAAGTCTTCATTGTTTATCTCTAATTCACATTTTACTGAGCCCCCTATGTTTTTATTCACTGCTAAATCTGGTGATTCGAATTTAACCAAAAGTCCTGTATTTTACTAGGAAATCCTATCTAGTCAGGTCTTTAGTGCCTCAGTTTGTCCTTCCACCTGTGCTGCTCCAACCTTGCCTCTGATTGTTTAAGAAAGGGTCTGACAGCAGCTTCCCTACAGCTGCGGTTCACTCAAAACCAATATGCTCCCTTGCCTCCATTTGCGCCTTTACTCTTTCATTGTTGGGGAAAGTTTAAGGACTTTATTCTCTGCTAAAATTACCCCTAACCAATCTGCAACTGGTGAGGGAGAGGTAGGCTGTAAAAATCCAAATAGCCCATTCAGAAATGCTGGTGAGTTGGAACTATTCTCACCACACCCTGTATGAATACCTCCCTTAAGAAATTCAGCTCAGCTTCCTGCTGCTCAGGAGTTTTCCTCTAGGAAGCAAGGGGAAATGGTAAACACTGAGACAGGGAGGGAAAGGTAACACACTCAACTCTTGCATGGCACTACCTAGATTCTTTGTAATTTTGTTCATGTGAGTGTCAGGGTTTTCACAGGGCATGATGGTTAAAGTAGTGGGTGGCAGTTGAGGAAACTATTAACTGGGAAGCGCTTGAGGAAGCACTTGAAAGATACTAGCGACACAAACAGGAAGGGAAAAATTAAGTGGATTTGGTTGTGTGGAGTTGATACTAATTACAGTCACTTTGGTGGGCTTGGTACCACATGAATGCCTAATTACCACGTAGCACCATAATTCTTGTGGGTATCATTATAGAAGCTTTAAGTTAATTTTGTGATAAAGTGTAATTTGAATAGAGTAGGCACCTCAACATGACCCGAGCTTTCATATTGCGTTACTTGTCCAGAATGGCCATCAGTACTCTTAAAAAGTTAGTGCCACCATGGCCTGTGTTGCAGTGAAACAGGTGACTCGAAAATGTCTTCCAGGGACCCTGTGTTCTTGTACCTGTGCCTGTGTGTAGTCTCCCTGTGGGGGAGGGCTGGGCTGCTAGCCTTCCCTTCTAGACTCAGCTTTACAGTGCGACGCTGGGACTGAGACTGGGACTACAACCAAACTCATTGCTTAGAGCAGTGAGGGCAAGCCTTTTAGAGAGGAGTGCCCAGACTACAACCCAAGACCCACGTATCTATTGCCAAGCGCCAACACTGTGATTAAGCCTGAATTTAACTAAACCAGAACTTAACCTGAATTACACTAAAACTAAGACTTTAGTTTAGAAAGAAAAACTCATGCATTAACTTCTTTTGTTTTCAAAGAAAAACAGTATGTGTGCCGCAGTAGACTGCCTCGGGCTTAGAGGGACATTGCAAGGGGTGGGACGCAGGGACTTGCTCTTTCCCATTTACTTCCACTTCTGACAGCTCCTATTGATACAGGGGAATGAAATTCCCAACCTACTATTTCCAGTACGAGTTCATGTTCTCTAAAATCAAAGAATGAATTTTAGGAACAACAGAGGTAAGAGCAGAATATATTTATTGAGAGAAAGAAAGCTTCTGTCTAAGAGACAGAAGGGGTCCAAGTGGGTTGCCAAGGGCTCTGTCTTTTCCAGGGACTTTTATGGAGTAAAATCAGGGGGTAAGATGGATTCTAGGTGGGGAAAACTGGGAACTCACAAGGCAGATGGGCATAAGGTGGGACAGAACTATAGTTAGCCAATAAGATTAACAGTTCAAGTAAAATTGATTAAATTGGGGACAAATGGGGAAGCCAGTCATGTAGCAAGCAGGCATTCTTAGAGAGCAGTGACTCTTCTGTAGGGTGTTCAAATAGTGATTCCTGACTTCCTCAGGATGATGGGGAACTATTTAGAATATCAGTCCTTAGGATATGGGTGCATTTGTTTGATCTTTTGTCTTGAGGCCTGGCAGCAGGAGGTGTCTGTCTCCCCCATAGATGCAAGATATCTGGGCTTCTGCACTGGCTCCTTTAAGGACCTAGCCCTGTCTCACTGCCTATAGTACTACTTCCAACTAACTCAGCTGCCTGTAACACTATGAGTATCACCCCAGCAATGCACTTTCATGTACCCCAGCAGTAGCAGCAGAATATAGTTTGCAGTTTCTTAAATGCTTAAAAAGCCAGCTTCATCTTGACCTGGAGACCCCCAGCTCCAGGAGCCCACATCACAGAGATTTGGTACCCTTTCCACCTTACTCCCCATCTTCCCCCCAACCCCCTCTTAGCACTCTCCTCTGAGTTTTTAGGTTTTAATAACACCAGTCTCTTCCTTTTGTTCCTTGGTGTTAGAGTTATCTGGCACAATAGAGAAGCAAAAAGTATAAAATAAAATGAACAGGTTTATTGAGTTGAGGATGTGGAAAGGAGCACACAACCCATGGCAGCTGGGCTGTATCCTTCGACCAGATACAGAGAGGCAGAGGGTTATATGACCTCTGATCGGAAGTGGCACATGGAGCAGATATTGATGACATATGAGGAACCAATTGGAATTCTTTTTGCATGCAAACAGGAAAGGCAGTTGCAATTAGGACTGGAGAAGAAGGAGGACATGGTAAACGTTATCACTTTGGCTTTCCATCACTTTAGACCACCACCATAATTGTACAGTAATTTATACTAGGGCAAAAACCTTTCATTCCTGTCTTTGTATTGCTAGAAAAAGGGTGAAGACTGTCTCTTACTACTTCCTGTTGGATAGGGCATTATGTTGGAGTCTAGGGGCTTGAAGGATGACTGTTGATGCCCATGTAGAAGCTGGTGCCAGATGTTTCAGTCTGGACAAGGAGTTTCTTGTTGGTGAATGCTCACATCCTAGATTGGAGAAATAAAAAGACAAGGTGCTATGAAGAGGCAGGTTATTATCATAATTAAAGGACCAAGGAAAGGTAGAAGGAAAAATGCCCTTGATCCAAATGTGTCAGTCCATCAGGGCCATGGTGAGGAAGAATCTGAAAAATAAGCATGGAGTTGGGAGGGGTGGAGTTACTAGAGGTAATTACTCCCCCATTGAAAGAGTAAAAGTATAGTTAGGACTTGTCCTTGGTCCAGGAGTTGAGCTGGAGAGAATGGGAAGCATTAGAAATGTAAGGCCTGACAGTTGAATCATGTTTGGGAAATTACAGAGTATGGGTGGGGAGGGCTGTAGCTGCATCACTATAAGTGACATGAGATCTTAGACCTACAGGGGTCTCATGTGTGACTAAACAGCTTAGGGCAGAGAGAACTAAGATAGTTGTTATGTAGAATAGCATAAAACAATTTTACATATAATGTAGGAGTCTTTAGGAAAGACTGTCCAGAATCTTATAGTGAAAAATTAACTACTAGAATGTAAGGGATCAGGAACCAAATAGGATAACAAAACATGACCTAACCTGAAAATTGTGGCTGTGAGGCCTTACTGAGATGGAGATGGGAGATAGGAGATGAGATGACCACTCAGAATGTTTACAGCCAGGGGAATTAGCGTTAGGAGGGCACCACTTACCTTGAGTGATGTGGAACCAGGATGGCAGTCCAGCAACCTTGACTGCTGTTGAAGGTCCAAGGAAGACCAGGAAGGGGTCACTCCATTTTAGTTGTAGTCCTGTTGAGAGATCTGAGAAATAAAGGTGGACTTTTATCTGACTGGATACTCTGAGGTAGACCAAACCTTGGAATGATTTTTTGTAACAGAACTTTAGTAACTACATAAGCAGTCTCCCTGGTGGTGGAAAAGGTTTCTATCCCTCTTGAAAAAGTACAAAGGTAGGAAGATATTTGAGAGTTTTGTGGCAGGGAATGTGTGTAAAATCTATCTGTCAGTCCTGACCAGGGGTGTGTCTGTGAAATTGATGAGTAGGAAAGGAAGGGGGTGGTTTGAGTCCCTGAGGAGAGGTTCTAACATAGATATGAAAGGTGTAAATTGTTGAGAACTGAGAATGTCTGAATCATAAACATAAAGGAATCATGACAATCAGGGTGTTGGGGGATGGTTAAAAAAGGCATTTTTAAGGTCTAGCACTATGAGGTAAGTGGTGGAGGGAGGGATATGAGAGAGAACATAGTCCAAGAGTTTGACACCACTGGGTGAATTGGGGTAACAGCACCATTGATTACCCTAAGGTCTTGTACCAGATGATAGGACCCATGAGGCTTGAGTACTGGGAGAATGGGAGTATTGTAGGGTGAATGGGTAGGTTTAAGGAAACTATTGTCTAAAAGATGCTTGATTATAGGTTTAAGCCCCCGTATATGTTTGGGAGCTATAGGATAATGGAGAACACAAGGAAAAATTGAAGGATCCCTGAGACGAATTACAGGAATGGTATGGATAGCACCAGTGGGGTTGGAGGTATCTCAAACTATGGGATCAACCAGAGAAGAAAGAAGAGGAGGTGATGACTTTGCAGTGCACTGTGAGAGTGTTTGAAGGATGAGAAGATAAAGGAAAAGTTAAGCCTTTGAAGAAGATCCCTACCTAAAAGGGCATGGGACTTATTGGGATTAGTAGAAAGCAATGGGTAAAGAAGAGAGTTTGGAACTTACATGGAATGGGCCCTGTTTGTAGAGGCTGTATAGGTTGGTATCAACACCCTCTATAGAGACTGAGGATTTAATATAATGGCCTGAAAACTCAGGAAGAGCACTATACATGGTCTCTGTGTCTGCAAGTACAGAGAATGTCTTACCTGAGACCTCCAGTGGGATTTGGGACTCTGAGAAGGATATCTTAATGGGGGCTGTGGACCCTGAGCCCCATCAGTCTTCAGCAGCAGGTCCAAGTAGATCAGCCAGCAATGAATGCAGTGGTTATGAGTTCTCCCGTGAGGGCAAGGAGTTAGAGGATGGCTTACCCACTCTCTGGTGGCTAGGACAGTTGCTCTTCCAATGATCCTTGAGACTGCAAAAGGGGCATTATCTTACCCAGTGTCCTTTTTGTCACATTTGAAACATGTTCCAGGAGGGGCTCAGGCAGCTCCACCTTGTCTTGGTTTACCTGTCTTAGAGCTCCAAGTGTCACTGCTAAAAGATCAGATTGTTATTTTTCTTTCTTTTGATTTTTATCTCTGTTGTTGAAAACACAAAAAGCCATATTAAGAAGGTCTCCCTGTGGGGTTTGAGGGCCAAGCTTAGCCTTTTGTCTTGGGATCTGGCCCATTGTGGGAGGTATCCATCTCCTCCATGGTCACAAGATATCTGGTCCTCTGTGCTGGTTTCTTTGAGGCCTTAGCCCTATCTGATTGCCTATAATATTTTAAACTGACTTAGTTCCCTGTAGCATTTTTCCTCTGAAGAAGTAACCCAAACTGCTGTGAGGGGTAATGGGTAATGACTGATCTGGCTTCTTTAGGCTGAAAGGGGATTGAAGGTGTTAAATGGCAGTCAGGAATGTTCTGCAGAGCTTTTAACTAGTGGCCCTCAGTAGACAGCAGGAATTATTATCTTGGGTAGGTGTCCAGCTTTAAGTCTAGAGTAGACAAAGGCAAAGGATCAATTAAGTGTGTAGGGACCAAATAATAGAATCAACAGGATATTTGTGAGTATAATTTTAGTAATGGCTTACCATAAGGAGGATAAGGATAAGGTCCAGGGAATTTTAGAAACTGACATGTCATTCATTTGTCATATACACATTTAGGTTTTACAATTTTTTAAGTACCTCCTGTGCTGGTAGAATGTCTAATGCCATTTGATTTTGGAGGATGGCCTGTTTTATTAATTTTATCTTTTTTATTTAGGAGAGAGATCTGTTGTGGTATCATTTAAGGCCAGTTGAGTATAGTTAATTAAGGCCTCAATATGCATCATATAACATTTTTCTGGAAAAGATCTGGTGGATCCCAGTAAAAGGAATCTAAGAGGAATTTATAATTATCTCTTACTTTTAGTTGTTGAACATTCAGAGGAAAAGATTGATAACAGAACAGTGTAGTAAAGACAGGAAGCTTAACATAGAACATTAAATGGAACAGTTATTTTTTTAAAAAAATTTTTAGAGAAAAAAAATGAAACAGAAAGAGGATAGAGATAATACAAATTTTCAAAAAAAAAAAACCAGTAAGAAATCACTAATTGACAATTACATATTTTCCTCCTAGAAGTAGTTGTTCAAGTTACAAAAGTAAAGCATACACAATAGACATTTAAACCATGAGACTGCAATTAGATCTGTTCATCTATTCAGCAAAAAACTTAGTATTATGGTCATCAATCCTACACACTCAAACATACTTGCAGTTATATCCTTTAGAATACTTTCCTTTCCTCTCTTTTTTTACAATGACTATAATCAATTCTCATAAACTGTTTAGAAGTTCTACACATGTATGTCTCCACATGCATACCTAGCCTTTCTATATTAAAGGGAAAAATAAACCAAAACAAGTCAACAGTACAAATTCCTAGAGAAACATGAAATGAGAAGGACATAGAAAACCACAATACTAGGTGATCTACGATTGTCACCATGATGTCTCCTGTTATTTTCAATAAAATTGTCTATATCATCAGGCATAGTACAATTAAACTTAGCAGTACATAACACTATTAATAAATACCAAACATTGGAGACATTATAGGACTTCAAAGGCAGTTAATAATCAAACCAGAATGGGTATCCTATTGAATCCTGCCATCCTCAGAGCAGTTGCCTCTACTCCCAGACTTGACACCCTCAAACATACCAGATTCAAATAAAATCAGTCAAGACAAAACAGCAATATAGCCAATCTTCTCTGCCTCATCTCTGCTATGCTATTTTTCTGTCGTTGTTTACTTTTCTCCTTTGTTCCACTGTCTGGCCCTTTCATTGAGGCCTTTCTGCCATTGTTCCTTGAATCCCAGTGATTTTCTTCTCTCTCTCTAGAATGTCCTTCAGTATTCTTTGCAAGGTTGGACTGGTGGTCACGAACTCTGCCAGTTCCTCTTTGTTGTGGAAATATCTTGTCTCTCCATTAATTTTGAGAGACAGTTTTGCAGGGTACATCAATCTGAGTTGGAGGTTATTTTCTTTCAGGGCTTGGAATATTTTACTCCAAGCTCTTCCTGATTTGATAGTTTGCATTGAGAAGTCCGCTGTGATTTTGATGAGTTTTCCTTTATAGGTAATCTGTTTCTTTTCCCTGACTGCTTTTAATAGTCTGTTCTAGTGATGGATTTCTGGGATCCTGACTATTATATGTCTGGGTGTAGATCTGTTTTGGTTGTAGCTGGCTGGAGTTCTGTATGCCTCATATATCTAAACATCACTTCCTATGCTTAGGAAGTTTTCCTTAATTATTTCTGTGAATAGCCTTTTTATTTCATTTGTATTTGTTCCTGCTTCTTTGTTCACATTTTTTATTCTTAAGTTAGAAATCCTCTTATTGTCTTCTAGCCTTTGTATCATTATATCCTGGTTCCTTGTTATTTTTAAGAGATCCTTCCTGTCACGATCATACATTGCAAATCTATCTTCAAGTTTTAAAAGTCTGTCTTTAGTTTCTTTTAAGAAGTTTTGCCAGCTTTCAATGGAGTTTTTAATTTCCTGGTATTCTCTTTGGATCTGTTTCATGTATTCTAGATTTTGTTTATATTCTTCATCAAAGGCTTCTCTCCTTTCTCTAGGTTCCTCCATTCTTTCATTTGTGTCTTCTTGAGGAATACCCAGTGTTTCTTTTATTAATCTTCTTATATCTTGCTTCACCTGAGTTAGAATTTCAGATTTAAATTTGTCAATGAGGTCACAGAAGTATTTCTTTATTTCCGATGAGGCCATGTCTGATACTGCATGTCCGCTGCCCTCAATCTCCTCTGTACTCACCCCTCCTGGGCTTATTTTCCCTGGGACAGTGGTTGAAGACCTTTTGCTGTTTCTCTGTCTTGTCATGTTTCTGGTTACTTTCAGACAGGTGAATGGTGGAGGTGTCCGGACCTTTAGGTACTGCCTTAAGTCCCTCTGCAGCTTACTGGCTAGGGCAGTGCTGCTCTCCCCCGTCTGCTGTTGATCTATGAGGTGCATGCAGGGGTGGTGGTGTGGGCCGGCCCCTCACCTCTCAACCAGTGAATGACTTCAGCACGTTAGACTGTGCCCTGCGGATGTCATAGGTTTGGACAGCCTCATCCCTGGCTATTGGATCCCAATCAGGAATGTGGCCCAGCCTAAGCAGATCCTACCAATCTGCTTTGGGCCAGGAGCCGCTGACTGAAGCCACCTCAGCTGTCGATTCAAGCCTGACTTGCCCAAATCCAATATGTTGTCCTGATAGTGAACCCGCTCTGGGGAATCCAGTTCCCAGCACTCACCAAAGTCTGTGCAGCTCCACTTGCCATCTCCACTCCCCATTGCAGCACCTCCTCCAACCAAGGGTCTCAAATTCTGCAACCCCCGCTCTCAGCAGGGCCGATACCCCAGCTCGATCGTGAATCATTCAATTCCAAGATGTGCCCAGCACAGCTACCAGTGAGTGCCCAGCTCCAGCCCTCCATCCACGCTTCTTCTTGTTTTGTTTTTTTTTTCTTTTTCCTCAGTTTCTTCCTGGGTCATGAGAATTCCTCTCCTTTTGTCCAGTCCTCTCCATGGTGTCAGATTCCAGCATTTGAGTTGTTTTTCTCAGAGAGGCTCTCTATCATGCTACATTTCAATTGGCCATCTTGGATCTCTCTCCTGGAACTGCTATTTTTTATTAACCATGGGTGTTTTAACATTTAAGCACTGAAGAAATTTGTGGCATTGTTTGAACTGCTCAATATTTAAGCATCTCTAAGTATAACATATACATTACATAAATTTTTGTTTACAAATTATCATTTGACTGATGACCTCATGTTGGTTTGACTTGGATCTGGCTGGATCACAAGAAAAATGCAGATGTCTGGATCTGAAAGAAAATATTTATCATCATAAACAATCCCAATTTTATATTTGAAGGCATGAATATACCATCAGATCAGCAACAATGAATTGTCTTTATCATATGAACTTTAGTTGGGGTGTCTACCATAAGGGTATGGAGATTATTGGGGCCTCTAATTAATGAATAAGAGCTGGTTAAATTTACCAGGTGGCTACTTTCTTATTTATTAATTGAAGTCTTGTCTAATTTCTCCTTATCCCGAAAGATTTTGTTTAACCAGTTTTAGCATCATTTTGACCAGCTAGAAACCTAGGTGGAAGCATGATTTTAAAATCTATAATCCAAATAAATCTTGATTAACTGATCTGAAAATGAAAAAGGAAAAAAGATTGTTGAGATCAAACAAAAAGGAACAGCTCTTTAAACAGACTGGACAAACAGACAACAGATATACAGACTGACAAATATCTTATAAAATCATAGGGCACTCAAATGTATTTGGTCAATTTGAACTATAATAAATAGACTAGTGTGAACCTTTTTTGTACATTAATATAGATCTCTTGAAATAAGAATAGCAGAAAAGGAACCTAATTTATGGTTTCTCTGATATAGGTCAGCAAGGGGAAAAAGGAACATGAATATGAACTTGTCCCTCGGGACCAGCCTGTTCCCAAAGGGGGAATAGGGATTGAAGCTGAGAAGGCTGTGGAGTGGGACGTGTAGATGGCCACTGAGCAGCCAGCTGCCCAGCAGGTGTCTATGGGCCCTTACTGAGTGATCATTCACAAAATGACCACTTGTCACCAAGTGAGAGGAAAGCACAAGATGGCAACTGGTTACCATGAGACCCACAACAAGATGGCTGCTGCCAGTTACATGGTGAGGGAGCACAAGATGGTGATGGTCATCATGTGACCTGCAACAAGATGGCTGCTGTTGATTTCATGATGAGGGACTGCAAAATGGTGACCATTTACCCCGTGACCTGTTATAAGATGGCAGCGCACTGTCACATGGAGAAGGACTGGAAGATGGTTGCTGTCCTCCATGTGAGCTGCAGCAAGATGGCTGCTGAAGACCATGTGGTGTGGGATCACAAGATGGCAGTCAAATACCATGTGGTCTGTTAGGTGGCTAAAATGCACAAGACTGAGTATGGTGAGCCAGAGAGGAAAAGAGTGACACAGGAGTAGGGGACAAAGAAGAAGAGCTATCTGATAGAATAGATGGTTTAGGTGGAAGGAGTCATAAATCTGAGACTGGAGAGAGAAACTAAGGGAAGGATTAGAGGCCAGTAGGGGTGAGGAAGGGGGAAAGGATAATGCAGGGGGCACAGAAACCTCTAGCTGAGAAAGCTGCAGGGTTTGGTGTTGTAGATATGGGGGAGGAGCCATAAAGACAGGAGATGCATCATCTAAGGGGTCTGGTGGGGAGGAGGGAGGGTTCCTGGTAGAGCAGAGCGAGCCAGAAGTATTTGGGCCTTTATACAAGACAGTGAGAGAAGGATATCCTCAAAGTGGAAAAGGCCTAACAATGAGGGGTTTCTGCCAACTTGCCACCATTGTGACAAAAATATAAATAAAAGATCAGCTTTTTGGTTTTTATAGCCTTCTTGAGGCCAAGAGCACCAAGGTTATGAATGAGGTACTCTGGAGGTATGTTTTTTGGGGGACAGGAAATGGTCCCTATGACCGAATTATAAGTGAGCTGAGAGAACAACTTCGCCTCAGGATGTAAGAGCTTTAGCTCCCCACCCAAGAAACATGGAAGCTGTCCTGGATCACACCTATCAAAAGAAGTTGTCACCTGTTTTGAAAGTGTGACACAGAAGGTCCCAACCCATTCTCATTGGCCATCACCAATGAGTGCAGGGCGGAGTCCCAGAGAACAAGAGGGTAACAGTTTTGTCTCAGGCTGTCCTGTCCAAGGAACATGAAAACTGCTATCTCTGTCTAGGGATGGCAACAGATAGATTTTCTGATGCAAGCTTGCTCATTTTAGGAATGGAAACAGAAAACCCTGGACGGCAGCTCCTTGAAAACCTGTGATGAATGAGGAGGGTTGGTGTTGAATGTGGATTAGCAGCGGCAAATAAACAGGTCCTGGAGGAAGGAAAAGTGGTTCGTAGGCAGGGGAGCCTGAACAAGGAGTGGCTCCCAGGAGCTAGTGCACTGTCATCCAAGTCTCAGGGAACCAAAAATGTTAGAGTCCTGCAATAGAGAAGCAAAAAGTATAAAATGAAAAGAACAGGTTTATTGAGTTGTGGACTTGGGCCGTCTCCTTTGACCAGATACAGAGACCTCTGATTGATGTGGTGCATGGGGTGGATATTGGTGACATACATATGAGGAACTGATTGGAATTCTCTTTGCATGCAGACAGGAAAGGCAGTTGCAATTAGGGCTAGAGAAGGAGAACGTAGTAAGCATTACCACTTTGACCTTCCACCACATTAGTCCACCGCCATAATAGTACAGTAATTTATACTAGGGGAAAAACCTTTCACTTGGGCCTTAAGAGTTGTGGATGTGTCCTGTGGACACTGCTTCATGATTCTTTAGTGCTCTAATTTGCTATTTCAGTTACCCTACTAACAATTATTCCCATTAAATACTCCCTGTTAAAAAGCAAACTGGTGAAAGACAAATATCCCATATTCTCTCTAATATGTGAAATCTAAAAAAGATAATGAGAAAGCAGGAGACTATTATTAGACAAAGAGGAAGGGGATGAGAGGGGGAGGGGTCTAATGCTAGGTAACGGGGGAGGAATATGAGCAAAATCTATTACACACACGGAACTCCTCCCCCAAAGCACATGATGCTAGAGGGAAGGCAAGGCAAGGAGGATGATGGAGGCAAAAACGATCAAGTTGTTACGTGTATGCACAAATCCACCAAAATGAGACCCATTAATTTGTAGAACCAATAAAAAAGTGAAAAATTTCTTAAACAAACTAACCATAGCCACAATCAGAAGGTAAAGAACAAATAAACCAAATGGAAAAGGAAAAAAAGGAAATTAGGGTAATTTATCTCTTTATTGTCTGCTTTGCCTGGTAAGGCTCTAGCCCAGCTTCCCATGTTAGCCCTCCAGAAAAAGCTACCCACCTCGTACTTGCATGACCTTGCAAATGAGTGTTCTTCTAGGAAACCCAGGCTGTGACATTCATGTCACATTCCCTCATGGAGTTAACTCTACTTCAGGGAATCTTTTCCATATCTTTCTTCCTTGAAAAGAAGTGGGGATCCTTGTGCAAGCATTCATTGATGCCTAGAACATGTTCCCAGAACCACACAGCTCAATCCTTCACTAAGTTTAGCTCTATGCACAAATACCAGACACTTGTGAATAATAATAATCTTCTCTATGTGCATGATTTTTCTTTGTAGCATTTATTATCACCTGGCCAATTATTACAATTATTTGCTAATTATGAGTCTTTACCCACTCACAAGTAGGAGATCTGGTTTGGTGCGTAACTACACAGTGCCAGTGTTTAGCACATGGTGTGAGTTCAATAAAATTTGCTAATAAATCCATTCATTAGTTCATTCACCAACTGCCAAACCCTGTCGACATTGACTGTGTCTTTGGAAAATTCTGGACTAGGAGGGAAATTGAACAGTGAGAAAAATAATTATAACACAACAGGGCAAGTGCTATATTGGAGCATAGTTACTAACTAATGTGAATTACCTAAGTCTTCAGGGACAAGCTTCATCGAGCAGGTGTAAGGGGTTGACTCCCAAGGAGAAACCCTAATGTAGGTGAATCACAGGTGAAAGCAGAGATCTCTGGGACATGAGGGGTAAAAAGAGACAGGTTCGCACTTTATGGAAACTTGTTCCTCAAAACACTAGCCCCATAAAATATCCAGGTAGGTGGAGAGTCACTCCCACATTGCTTACAACAGCAAAAAATAAGCAACACAAGGAAAAAAATTACTGAATAAGTAAAGGAACCTTCATACTTTGGAGTACTGCCACTATTAAGAAGAGATAGATTAGTCTGCACTTACTGATGTAGAACGAAGGACATATAAATTAAATGAAGTGATTAGGACTACGTGATCATGTTGCTACCCACTGTGTTCAAATGTATGAGCACATTTGTGCTTACACAAACACGGAAAATTATTTGGAAGGAAACTGAAAAGCTCAGCTGTTGACAGAGAGATTAGAAGAAACAAAGGTAGGCTTTTGCTGTTTTGTATTCGAGTGTCATAATGCATTTGAATTGACTTTCAAATTAAAGGTGGAAAAAAAAGAAAAAATCCAAGTAGCTTATGGTCACCAAGCATCATGGACAAGCTGCAGGTCCATATATCCAGATGGGTTGGGATAATTGATCTAAGCAGCTCATAGGGTTAAGGCAAACAAGAGACAGTAATCAAGCAGGTGAGCTAATTCAAAACAAGGGCATTGGTGGTGGGTGAGGGGTGGGGGAAGGGTTGGTGGAGACACACAGAAACATGAGCAACCTGATGGCCTTGCAGCTATTTCCTATAGATCTTAGATGTATGCAGAGCCCTTGACACTCAGAGGCACCTCCAGTTTTGCATGGTCTAACAGACATGAATAGCATAGTGCAGATGGTTAGGACTTCTCAGAGGACCAATCAAAGCTTCTAGCTGTTTCTAATTCAGTCCTCCCTTCATGTATCCCTGAGGAAAGAGAAGGTCATACCAACTCTGCAGCTTTTCTCTATAGATCCTTTCACCAAAAACAAGATCTTTCTTTGCAAGACTTCTCAGAATCTTTAATAACCCCTCTCCAACTTGGAAACGCCAACAGGAACCATGTGCAGCATTTCCCAGAAGCATCTGACCAGAGAGTGGTACACCAGTCTTACTTAGTGTACTATAATTGCTATTAAGTTTTAATTACTCAAGCATCACATGGATGCTTTTTAGTTGGAAAGAACTGTCTTCTAGTCCATTGGAAGGAAACTGAGGACCTGGCAAAAGAGAAGCTACATGCAGAGTCTGAGGTACAGAAACACCAAAGTCCCAGACTTACAGGTGAGGCTGACTCAAACTCTCTAGCCCAGCTTAGCCCCAAGCTGGCCGACATCTTGCCTGAAATCTTGAATCAGAGACTCTTGAGCAATATTTGCTAATTTTTCAAAAACCACTAATTTCTAAAGTGCTTTGTTATACACCAATAGATAACTGATACATCTCCAGTCCTATTTTCAATACTGATCTCTGCTTCCACCCCCAAAATAGTATCTTTAAGACTGTGTCTTTACTACCTATTAACTGCTCTTTTGAGCTGTTTTTGTATGTATCCCTACACAGACTATTTTGTAATTTTGAGCTGTTTTTGAGCTTCCTGAATATGAATGCATGGTGCATGTATTACAAGGAGAATGAAATTGTGGAATATTCACCCAATAAAATGCAATCACAACAATACAAATGAGCATTGCTACACAGAATGTCATGGATGGGTAAAGCTTAGAGGCATAATGATGAGCTGAAAACAGCAAGTTGCAGAAGTCTAAAACACAAATCATTTGCATACGAGTATTGGTCATTTCCCCTTACTTGATTTTCTGGCTCACTTTTGTGTCCTTTTTTCTTGTGGGCTGTCATTTTCTTATTGGTTCATAGGAATTCTTTAAGAAGTGTCCCCTACATACAGCATACTAGGAATTGCTTGAATCTTGAGAAATACTTTCAAGTGTAGAATTTAAAATTATCAAATAAACACACCCTAGAAAGGTATTTTAAAAAGAATTAGCAAAATAATGACAAATTACACAAATTCATTGATTTTGTGGCTTCAAATTTTAAAGGTCAGAGACTTAATAGAGCTTTTAGGCTGTATTGCCCAGTAAGGAGCCATTTACATAAATCTGCAGTTCACAGAAGTAGCTAGTTCATATTTTCTTTGCTCTCAATAGGATAATAATAATATCTTTAGATATGGTTTCTTCCCCTCTAAACGTTTCCTAGGATAGACCAATGGCTTCCATGCTTCTCAGCAGTGAATCTAGATCACACTAAGGGAAAATAGACTCCTCTAACCTCTGTAGAGTCACATTTCTTTCTCTTAGGTCACTTGCTAGGGCCATTATAGTTTCAGATAAGGCACATGGGACTCTGTTTAATATCTGGCACTTTTCTTGTTCCTCTTCAATTAAAAGAATGTATCCATTAGCAGTCATTACTATGTTCTATCAAGATATGGGTTAAACTATCCTCAATGGCCTAAGAGAAAACTCTTTTGCAAGAAAAACAGTGGCACTGATTGCTCAGTGGAAGGACATGGCTTGCTCTGCCATACCCTCACCCTCCACCCCTCCCCTGAGGGACTGGACACTGCTTACCTCTGTCAATGATACCAGCCATTTTCTCTCTACCCTATGAGTCAGCTCCAGCCAGTGGCCTCTCCAGTGACAGGCCACTGTCCAAAGGGAATAAGACGCCTTATTCCATCACACTGAGGAGCCTCAAATGGATTCTTCTTGCTCTCTAATTCATCCAGGGGAGAAAGAGGAAGGAGATGCCTCACTTAGCAAACAGCCTCGTTTCAAAGGACTGTGTTTAGCAACAGGAAGCAAATCACATTAGAGAAATAATCACCCTCCTGTAGCTCCAACCTGAAACTGATCTCCTGTTCGACCTTTCATTTGAAACACATGCTCTGTGGAAAAACGCACACAGAGTAGTGTAAGAGGGAGGTTGCCCTCTACATGATTTAAACAAGTTTTCTATAGGTAGTTTTTAATTAAAAACGTTAAAGTTTAATTAGCAAAAGTTTTCCATCTCCTAAATCCAGGTTTATCTCCAACCTTTATCTTATTCCCTCTCTCTTAGGCCACATCTATTTTCACAGGCATTAATAATTACATCAGTTAAGATACCTTTGGTTGACAGTAATAAAATACCACCTAATGGGAACTTCAAAAAGGCTGCTAATAAGCACATGTGTAGCAGTAAGTTTGGAGGCAGGCAGCTCCAAACTTGGTTCAACAGATCAGCAAGCCTGTGGGTGACCACAGGGTTTTACAGTCTTTATGCCTCATTATCAATGGCAGCTATGGCTATCAAGATGGCTATCCTGCCCCAGTGACATTGTACTACCCTGACAGACCCACGGCAGAAAGGAATTAAACTTCTCCTCGTGAGGATGTCTTCTATTAGGAAGGAAAATCATTCCCAAAGCCCTTCACTCCCATGTCCAAAACTAGATCTCTCTCTAACTCACTGACCAAGCAAAGGAAACAGAGTTACCACATCTGGATTTGGCCAGAGGTGGTTTATCTACCCGTCTGAACACACTGCAACCCAAAATACAGATCGAATTCCTTTGGGAAGAAGGATGAATCTCTGAGATCCTTATTTCCTGCCCTGACTGGTTCTCACCTCCAACTTTCCCCTGGTGGGGGTGGGCATCCTACCTCATTATCTTACTGTCACCTCAAATTCTGTTAGAGAACAATTTCTGTCTTACCTCCAATTCTGGCTCCCTTCTCTGCGTTTCCTGATTTTTCCAGGGGGAGTTTTGATATAGGAACTTGGGAACTTGCTCCAGTGATAATAAAATTTAAAACTGAGGCAACTGGCATGAGTTTAGAGTCAAACACTTTAACTAGAAAGAGAAAATGAGGGAAGGTCTTTAGCTTGGAGAGGTTAAGGAGGGCAAATCCTGAGGAGATCTGATTGCTCCATTATGGAAAGAATGAAACTAGCTTTTATGGCTTCATTGGGGCAAGCTTGGAGCTAGCTGGTAAGTTTCCATCAAGTCATGAATATGGCATTTTTGGAGATTTTCCCCTCATGTTTTAGGGGATTTCTTCCTACTATAGGATATAGATCATTGGCTGTTTTAGTCCTGGAAGACAGCATGCCCCCAGCCCTCACAGAGCACTTGGTTCTTGGGATAATAAAAAGTAGGGGTTAGGGGGTGGGGGTGGGGATTCCATTCACTGTTAGTAAAGGAGAATAGGGAAAAAGATATCTTCACCTAGGGGATAGCAGGTTATAGATTAAGACCTGAGAATTCACATCCCAACATCTCTTGTCTCCATGAGAGTTTCTACTCTATTTCAGTTTCATCTCTTTACAGTGGACACTGTGAACTTCAGAATCATTTTGGATGCCCTCTCCATCTGGGACTTCCTTTTGTAGTTGGTCTTGAAGAGTTGCTGATTCTTTCCCTTTCTAGTATTTCCTATTCTGACTCCCCCTTTCCACTCTTCCGCTCCTTTGGTCAGGCTGTTTTATTTATGTGGATCACTTCCTTTCATCTGAAACAGGCTCCGCCCATCTCTGGGGCTATGTGTGCTGCAGCCAGGTTCACCTTCCTGAAGCCCTCAACCCTCCCTCCTAGCTTCCAGAACTGACTCCTGTAGGTCTGCAGAAGGAAAAGATTGCAGATTTCTTAGTTTGGATTTTTCTTTTCTTTTTTTTTTGTCTTTTTGAGACAAGGTCTTGCCATGCAGTTCAGGCTGGCCTTGAGCTCACTTTGTAGCCCAGGCTGAACTCGAACTCACAATGATCTTCCTGCCTCAGCCTCCCAAGTGCTGGGATTACAGGCATGAGCCACCACGCCCAGCCCTTAGTTTGGATTTTAAGATTTTCTGCAACATTACCTTTCAAAAAGATTTCTGCATTCTCTTTCTCCAGACAAACTAGCTGACTATTTCTTGAAATAAGCTGCATGCATTCCCATGCCCACCCATGTGTCCATCCATTTCATCCCCCTTAAGCAGAGTCTCTTTCTACTGTCTTGCTCCTTGAACCCCAGAATGCCGACTCAGGTTTCACTCTGAAACCTTCTCAGATATGCTAGGCTATGGTGAATGTTTTCTTCTCTAAAGTTCTACATGCTTATTGTTCTTGTGAGATGGCAAACTATTTTTTGAAAGAAACTTTAGAATTAAATAATGAGGTAAGTGCAATTCTGCCATGGCCGTATTACCAAGGCATTGTAACGTGTACACTAATACTTGCATGATAAACACTGATAGAATAACCATTCTTGAATAGTGAGAAAAGTGTTAGAAATGTTTCATTCTAATAGTTAAACAAGTTCAGTGCCCTTTAAAAAGATAAATGTGTAGCACTCCAAGCCAGGTCTGTGACATATTCTTCAAGACAATAATAGTGGATCCACACAATACAACATCATCTCTTGGTGGAGAGACCACTCATTCATTCATTCATCCATTCGTAACCAGGAAATTGCAATTTTATTGTATGACCATTGCCAGCAGAACTCTTGGCAGAACTGTATTTAGAAAAGTATTTTGACAAATTTCTCAGGATAGAGAATGAGATCCAGATAGAATCTTATAATACTTGGATCAGACTGCCATGCTCATGAGTAGGAAAGGGGAAGACTTATCTTCTTAACCATTTATTCCTAAAGAAACACAATGCCTCTTTTAAAAATGGCAAAGGTTATCAAGACAGAATCTTATATAGAAAAACAAGAAGATACACAGAACTATTTTCTGTTCAAATATTTAATGAGAAATGCAGCAGCAGTGTGGGAAGCCCTGCGTTTAAGTTAAGGACTTGCACCACACTGCTCATAGAGTCTCTCTGAAGGAATTTGTTGAAGTAAAATCATAAATAAAAAATCTAGGATTTCTAAGTCTAGCAGAATTTCTGGCTTTTCTATTTAATGACTTGGTCAAAATTCTCCAAACTTGTTTCCTCACTTGAAAGAGAGAAGACAAGACCCTGAATTTTATTTTCTATATGTGCTTATGCATTTATGTTTATAGTATTTCATAAGACTGAATTCTTTTTTGTATGACTAACATTTCTTCAGTAAAATTATCTATATTAGTAGTCATGTTTTGGGCTGCAAGTAACAGATCTCATTTAACTGGCTTATGTTACACACTATATGAGATTGATTGATTCATTTAACTGAAAAAGCTAAGATTCTGGGTAGTAACTAGCTATGACTCCATCAGGCCCTGCCTCTGTGGTTTGCTGGTCCCCTCCCTCTTGTAGGCCGGTTCATTCTCAGGCAGACAGCAAGGTGACTGTAGCATTTCCTGGTCTTTCAATCTGCCCAAAGCACTTGTCCATCAGAGAGAGCATCTTGTTCAGTAACATCCCTCTAAGTACAGGAAACCTCTTAGCCTTGCTATTTTAGTCCCACAAAAACCTTCCATTTGATTTCTTTGGCCAGAACAGTCCCATTCTCACTCCTGAATCAATTCCATGGGGATGAAAAATGCCACCCTCTAAGAATCTAAGGCCTGGATTCATAAACTAATCTCTGGCAGGGGAAAAGGAGAACCCATGGACCAAGAAGGTCCACACAGAACTGAATGGGTTTGTGAGAGGTTCCTGGACAAAACCAGAATGCTGTTTGGAACAGGCAAGAGGAAATGGGCTCAGGATTGCTCTTCCAAGTTCATTCTGTTCAAAAACTCTATTTCATCCCAGAGGCTGCCGAACAGGATACAGCCACATCTGATAACCAAAAGCTGTAATGTTCACAAAGTTGGAGTCTGCCAGATCTTTATCGGACAAAGTCTAAGAATTTCCACAAGGAAATGAGAAACATGTAAACAATTACAGCTCTGCGGCTAACTGTGTAGTGGCATAGGCAAAACCAATTATTTCTACTCCATATGGGATACTAATCAGTTCAATTACTTGAAAAGGAATAAAAAGCAAAAAACAAAAAAACCGAAGAAGCAAAACTGCTCCAAAGTGTTATCACAGGGAAAAACTTTAAATATTGCCTCTTCAAAAAGCAAAATAGGTAAAATGTTGAAAAGGATCGATCCAAAGTGAAAAAAGTTTCAATTGCTTTAGTTTATTTTTTCATTTTTTAAATTGCTTTAATTTTTAGCAAATTTTTTTTTTTTTGCAGCAAGGGAACATAGAAATTATAGTATCTTCAAACAGGAAAATAAGTATAATATTGGAAAAGATCAATTAGAAACTGAGCAGTTTTAGTTGCTATTTTAGTCATCAATCATTAATACCCATTTTCATTCTGTCGACAATTCGTACCCAGAATTTAATGTTTAAGTGCTATATTTATCAGTTTTGTGGGTGTGATGGGAAATCTGCCAATCTCTCCTGTTTTGGGCACAGTCTGACTTAAAAGCACACTTGACCCATCCTTGCAGCATCTGTTGAGGGTCTCTGACATGCCAGGGTGCCTGTGCCTGTCACACGCTCATCCCGCCACCTTCCCGCTCTTCCAGAAAGAGACAGTGTCTTATAGGCCATGTCCCTAGCGACATTAGATCTTCCTCTTTTTTTGAACACCTTAGTCCTTTTTCTGATGTTAGCTCAGGTAAATCACTGAGCTATTGAGCTCCTGCCATGTGGGCAGAAAAATACAAAATGCTGTGCAGAGGATGAGCCGAATCACTGGCTTGTTCCTAGGAACCCCGTAACTTTCCAGGAGATTATATACAACCAGAAAGAAAGATCACATGTGTTTCAGAGAGCTAATGAACTCCCAAGGAGAAATTATTATGGGATTGGATTGTGTCTTTCACTTCCCAGGTGACTGTGGCATAGATGCTGGACGGGGAGGACAGGTTAGGAGTGGAAAATGGGCGGGCGGGGGAGATAGGTTAACGGTGAAATTGAAAACGGCCTTGGAAGGAGGGAGAGAATTAGACCTGGTAAGCCGTGGTGGTGCACATATGGCACGCGTGCCACAGTGGGCAAGCAGAGCCCTATTGCATGCTAACCAAGTCGCCCCAGCAGCCGAGCCCTGGATAACACTATATTTTTTAAGCTAAAACCTCAGTATTTAGGTTTAAGTGCAGTGTTTGCCCTTTGTGATAAGTAGGTGGATTTGGGGTTGCAGTTTGGGCACTTGGTCTCTAAACCTTTCCCCATCGCAGGGTACCCCAAAGAGAACGTGGTGCTTCCTTCACATCCAGCCTGGGGCTTAATCCTGGCTCAGGCACTCACCAGCCACACGACCCTGAGGAAGCTACTTACCCTTTCTGAGCTTGAGTTTTCTTGTGTAAACAAGAAAATAAAGTTTATATTCTCAAATGGCACTGTTCAGTGTGGTGGCTGCTGCCCACATATGGCTGTTGCTCTTAAAATGTCTCTTAATTCAAATTAAAATGTGTTTTAGGTTTTATAGGCCAGGTTTAGGGGGTTTGGTATTTTTTTTAAATCTCATAATTCATAATTCTTTATACTTTTTACATGCTGAAATGATAAACATTGGATATATTGTGTTAAAAATAACATTATGAAAACTAATTTTATCTATTTTTTACATGTTTAATGTAGCTATGAAAAAATTTTAAATTACTTAGCAATAATATTAGGCTTTAGGAAACAGTTCATTAATGAAAACTAGAAGTAGGATTTTGTTCCTCAATGTCTTTAAGATCAGTTAGTATAGTAATTTGTAATCAAGGTCACAATTTCTGCCCACGATCTTTGGCCAGACCCTCCCTCTTTGACTCTGGGCTAGGCTTGTTACTCAATTTTATAATGGGACATTAGCAAACAAAGTGCAAGCAGGGACTGTCGAACTGCTGTGTACACATACAGGCTTTCTCTTTTGCTGCTCTTTGGAACCTTAAAGTAATCACCATGTGAACAAGTCCAAGCCTTGTCTGCTGGGTGATAAAGATGCATAGCCAAGAATCCCCCTGACCTCAGCTAACTTTGAGCCAGTCACCAGATATGTAAGTGAAGCCATTCAGCCCCAGCTGGGCTGTCCATCTGATCCACAAAATCATGAGAAATAATAAAAGTTTGTTGTTAACATAAATTTTAGGTTGACTTCTTTTGCTGCTAATGCTAACCATAGATGGATCCGTGACAACAATAATGTTAGCAGAATCTTCACTGGAACCTGGCAAAGGATGGAAACTAGTAAAATCCAGCTACTCTGATCCTGTTGGAAGGGGATATTTGTAAGCCTATTTAGTCCTTAGCTCAGCTGTATGTGCATGTATGCACATAAATACACACACACACACACACACACACACACACAGATTTAGAAATGTCAGTATTCCAGATCACAAATCTTGTCTAGGGCTTTCCAATTCTTTTGGGCATAAAGACTTCTTTTTCTGTTAGCAAAAAGCATTGTACTGTGATAGTTATTAATTACTGTTGACTGAGAATATACATAACACTTAGAGCCCCTGCTACTACTTGGATGTATGAAACTAAGGTAAAAGATGATCTTCTAGATAGATCAATTGGAAGATGGGTCAACTTCCTCTCAGGACCTTAACATAGGACAAATGGCTCTGGGAGGGGAATTGGGGTTTCTTTCAGCTGTTGCATCTACTTACATTCATAATCAACTTCTTTTATTAGTGGGAGTATAACATCTGCAGCTATCACAGTTGAATGGGCCAGTAATAGTCCAGATTTTTGTGTTAGATGAGGAAAGAATTGCCAAGCACATACCCAGGAATAAGTAGTAATCAGCTACATTTAGTTCACAGGAAGTCGTGCTCAGGGCTAGTCCATGCAAACAAAGGTACAATACAGACCAAGAAAAGTGTCAGGATGACAGAAAAGCACTGCACACTGGTCAGAGGTAGCAGCAGCAAAATGAAAAAAAAGGTCTGGTAATTCAGCCTTTCAGAATTTAAAGGCCAAATGCCTGGGCTTTAGCTGCTCCTATTAAATCTCCTATGGCACCTGTGTTCTGGCACGCATGCTCTTGCCTATGGCACTGAGGGTCCTAGGCTTTTGTTATTTTATTTTCTACCTCTTCTAGGATAATGGAAGCAGAAATAATCACTGGCTGCTATTTAGAGTTAAATGGAGGAAAGAGAGTGACTCAGTTCTTTTGTTTCTAACTGTATACTACAGCCATAGGGTGGCCCTGTTGATCCAAAGATGCAATGAATTTAGTAAGTCTTCCAAGTGAAACTGGGTTCGATTCATACCAATAGTGTCTTGAGGAATTTGAAACATAGTCACACTATACTCTATGAACAAAACTTGGGGAGTTAAAATGGATTTGGACTTCTTGGCACAAGTGATTAGGTGTTTAGTGATCAGGTGTTCCCATTACATTTTACTCATATGTTTTTGCTTTTATTTTAGTGTGGAAAAATGACCAAATATGAGTAATTTCAACATGAAATCCCAAGTAATTAATAACCCTTGATTTTAACCAGGGGTGGGTGTAGTCACTCAAATATCTCAGCATGACCACAATGTGGCACCTTAAAACCTGCCTCAGTGTATCAAGGACAAGATCACAGTTTTCCCAAGATGGCACAAGGAGGCCATCCTGTCCCTCCTGTCATTCCACCAAACGCTAAGATAAGACAGTCACAGCAAAAGTATGAAGCTTGTATTTTCTATTTTCTAGCTTTTGCCTTCATATCCATTAACTGTTCTCTTGTGACTGTGTGATCTTTTGTAACAATGGCTTGTATTTATTAAGGTATTTAGTTTTTGGAAGTCTTTTCATTAAATCACATACCATAAACCACAGAACTAATTTTTAAGTGTTAAAAATGAAATATTTTCACAATAGTCTCATATGTCACTAGGGAATGCATTATGCTCTTGCCTGCTTCACAGATGGCAGAACTGAAGGACAGAGATAGTATTCTCAAATTATTAGCAGAATTAATAAATGCAGATATCTCCACTGCATGAAGCTGCCATTATACAGGGCAAGGACCAATCATGATGTACCACATTTTCCAACTTTCCTGTTACTCCAAGCCAGTGCTGTGCTGGTAAATATTTAATGACTGGATCTCCAAGGGAAATGCCTCTGATGTACAGCACTTTACTTGTCCATGGTGTAAATGCTGCCATGGTGAAGGTTTCTGGCTACCATATATCACTGAATACAAAGCTGGGAGAAGATGTGGACAGCCCACAATTATTCAGCATTTCTGCCATATGGATGCAATAGGCAAATATGCAGTTGGGGGGTCCTGGAGGCTGACCTTGGATACTGTGTATGACCCCTTTCCCAGTTCTCCCCAGCACTGTCCCCTTTCTCAGCTTCCCTGTCACTGTGCTCTGCCAGGCCCTTCTGCCATGAGACATCTGCCTTGAAGCCTGCTGAGCATGTACTGAATCTCCTAAAACATGAGCCACATCAAACCTTTCCTTCTTTAAATTGTGGGCATTGTGTATTGTGTCTCAGCATAAGGAACACTGACTGTTACAGATACAGTGTTCCCACTGCGAGCTGGCATCCCAGCTGGAACTATTTCAAGTCTTCTAACCTCTGGTCTGTGCTCTGCCCCCTACAGTGGGTCCCCCCAGCTTTGTGCCCACTCCATGGAAAGGCATCCAAAACTCAGACATTAACTGTATAGCTGGAATAGTGATTCTCATTCAGCTCAGCACTTTAGAATATTCCGAGAACTTTTTAAAATTCTCTAACTACTAGGTCCTACTCTCTGGTATTTTTAGTACAACTGCTCTAGAGAGAGCCACAAGACTTTTTGGTTTGCTTTCAAAGATCCTTAATGATTATTATATGTGCAGATGGAGCTGAAAAACCATTGCATCACTTTAGTCATTGCTATAATCATCATCATCATCATCTTAAAACTATAAAAGTCCACAAAAAGTTAAAGCTATGCTGGTAAAAGATCATGTTAGTTAAAGAAGGACAGGTTTTTAATTATGCCAGGAGTACCGAAAATACAACTATTTCCAGTGTTACTGCTGAAGTACTCAGGTACCTTCTGCACACCTAAAAAGATACTATCAAAGAGAACGAAAAAGGATAGTGAGTAGGGAGCGTCTTAGCCTGGATTAAGACCCTGAACTCAATTTGGTCATGGCACAGTGACCAAAGTATGGCCTTTAAAGTATGGTAGGGCCTCAGCCACCATGAGGAAATCACAGTGGTCAGGCAGACTGGACTTCTGCACTCTCAGTGGGAAAAAGCTTATAATGCAAATCAATGTGTGTGTCAACAAAGGAGATGTTTGCCCTTTTTAAAGGAGAGGCCACAATTTTAAGTATTATCAGATTATTTTTAATAAAGCCACTGTGAGCAAATGAAGACTTTGCTAACTCACAAATCACTTCTCCTGTTGATCAAAACATTCAGACAAACTGCAAAGGCATACTCGGCTTTACCCATTATACCCACTCTGTCTGGATGGCGGAAGCCTCCCAGGGGCGTGTGCAACTGCACATCTCTCTGGAGCAGCACAAAGCTTAGCACGGGGTTGGTATCTGACAATCAGTTATGGCAAATGTATGCATGTTGTGAAAATGAGCAATTTCTACAAATTAAGTCTCCCTCACCCCCAGCATCTGCAGCTAAACCTTTACCATCGTGCTACCAGATAGATATACTGCATTTCCCACAAAATCCTTCAGTTAGCCACATGTCTTCTTATGCGAGAAAGTAAAATCACTGCACTCTCTGAAGAGAGCAGTTCCTTCTGCTGAAGTCAGTGAACTGAATTTTTTTCTTCTCCCACCAGTGGTTTGATGGTGTGCAGATAGCTAGGCTTCAGGGCCATCAATCAAAGGGGTTTCCACACCGCTGCCATCCATCACTGGGGTTTCCATACCCCTGCTGATGACCTCTCCCCAACGACCTCCCTGTAGCCTCTTCTTCTGGCTTATTCTGAGTGAGAAATTTCAGATTTATGAAAATTGTTATCTAACTGGGTCAGCAGCTGAGCTGGTTCTGAAATATGTGTCTAGAGCGGAAATGTGGGTACAGATCGCCAAACTTTAAAGAACTGGGAGAACATAAATGGCAAATGTGGAGCAAAGTGGGGCCACTCCCTTGTAAAAGCTGTAACTCCAGCCTTGTCTCTCCAGGTCCCTTTCCGGCTTCCAGATGATGCGATCCATTTCCCCACTGGAGTGCATTCTGCTCTCTTCAAAGACCTGGAGATAATGGGAGGCTGAGAAAATCAATCCCTTATTACCATGCTGGTTTGCTGCTTGGTTAATGGAAAGCAAATTCTTTCTCCCTCTAAGCAGGTAGAAACAAGCCCTGGGAGACATGTTGATGACACCCTCCTTGTGTCCTGAGCAAGAGTCCACACACACTTACTGCACTGCACATACATTTCGTTCAAGGAGGTCAGGTACCTGAGGAGACAGAGCTTTCTGATCCCTTCCTCTCCAGAGAGAAGACACATATTAGAAATATATATATATATATATATATATATATATATATATATACATACACACACGCACATTAGGGATTGAGCTCAGGGCCTTCACACTGAGCTACATCCTCAGTCCATTTTTAGTTTTTAAGGTTTTTTTAAATTCTGAGGCAGAGTCTTACTAAGTTACTAAGTTGGGTTTGAATTTGGAATCCCCCTTCTTTAGCTTTGCAGGGTGCTGAGATTGCAGGCGAGTGCCTACAGGCCCACCTCATAATCTCTTTTGGAAGAGATACATTCAATTGGCTTCTAGCAGCCATACCAGCATCTACCATTTAATTAAACATTTGCCGTGTGCCCGCATCATGCTTTAAACATTGCTTTTTGTTGTTGTTATCAGAAACCCTATGGATAAATTCTATTTTTATCCCTATTCTACAGCTGAGCAAACCAAGTGAATAAATGAACCATGATCACTTTAGCAAAGTATGGGTTTGAAACAATTTCTATTTGACTCCAAACCCAAGGTTCTTAACCACCTTGTCCCTTGCTAATGATCATGTCTCAGAATCAGATCCAGAAACAAATGAGGACCAGGAGCAGTTTCATATTCTTTACTAAGGATGAGACCACATAGCAACTGGGCACGGTGGCACACACCTATAACCCCAGCACTCAGGAGGCTGAGGCAGTAACATCTCTGTGAGTTTGAGGCCAGCCTGGACTATACAGCAATGCTCTGTCTCAAAAACCAAAACCAGAACCAACAACAAAAGATGATGACTTCCCCAGCACGGAGGGTATTCAAAGAAAGATTGAAAGAACATGTCCCAGAGGTAAGCGTTTTTCTCTGAGGAGAATGGATGATCAAATCTGTTACTTATCAATGGTATTTTCACCAGAGAAACAATATAGTTTTGGTAAGAAAAAAACGTGACTTGTTTTACAAAATTTAATAAGAAATGAGAAGCAAAATGCAAAGATTTGAACTTTATGAAATGAAAGATTATAAAGAAGGACATGCTCTAAATTTATTCTTTAATTGACAAGTAAAAAGTGCTCATATTTTTGGTGTGCAAAATGAGGTTTCAAAATATGTCTATGGTGTAGAATGGCTAAGTTGAGCAAATTAACATATGATTTATCTCTCATTTATTTTCATGGTGAGAACACAAAATCTCTACTTTCTTAGAGATGAGTCAGGAAAATAATATATTGTTATAAACTAAAGTCACCAAGTTGGACTACAGATTGCTTGAAATTATTTCCCATCTAGCTGAAGTTCTGTGCCTGCTGACAAACCCCTGCCCAAACCCTGTTTCCCAGGCTCCTGGGAACCATCTACTCTCCGCTTCTGCGAGCTCAACTTTCTTAGATTCCACGGGTAATAAAATTCATGTCAAAGTTGTCTTTCTGTGCCTAGTTTATTTCAGTTAACATATTGTGCTCTAGGGTCATCCACATTGTTACACACAGAAGAATTTCCTTTCTTTTTAAGGCTGTAGAGCATTCCACAGTTACACGTACCACATTTTCTTTATCTTTTCATCCTTTAACAGACTCTTGTATCCTGTATCGTTAGTTTGAATAATGCCAGAACAAACATGTGAGTACAGATATCACTTAGTCTTAGTAATTACATTTCCTTGGAAATATATCCAGAAACGGGACTGCTGGATCATACAACAGTTCTATTTTTAATTTATTGAGAGAATTCCATACCATTTTCCACAGGTATACTACTGCATACTCCCACTAGCAGTGGGTAAGAGTTCCCCACATCTTAGCCAGGATTTGTTTTTGCTTGTCTTTGTGATGATAGCCCTTTAAAGTGGAGTGAGACAGTATCTCATGGTTTTGATTTGCATTTCTGTGATGACTAGTGAAACTAAGTACTTTTCATATATTAGCTAGTCATTTATGTGTCTCCTTTTGAGAAATGTCTGTTTAGTTCTTTAGTACATTATAACATTGAATTGTCTGTTCTCCTTGCTCATTTTGAATTGCACGGTTTGTTTCTTTGCTGTTAAAGTGTTTTGAGTTTCTTAGATGTTTTAAATATCAACCTCCTATCAGATGTATGTTTTGTAAATATTTTTCCATTCCACTATTGTCTCTTTGCTTTGCTGCAGCTTCCTTTATTAAACAGGAACTTTTTAGTGTGACGCAATCCCATTGGTCTATTTTCACTTTTGTTATTTATAAGAATAATTTTAATATGCTTAAAATTAAATTAGGCATTAAGGATTAATTTTAATATGCCAGGCTCCTCCCGGTATTCCATGACTTTTTCTCCAGCTATGTGTGGGAAAGCTGATGAGTCCTTTGCCTCTATTCTTGCCCAGGACTATGTCACCTGGACTCTGCCCCACTTTCCTAATCATCTCTTGTCCAGTGTCTTCCCAGCCTAGCCTGTCATCACACAGACCTGAATGATCACCACCAGCACCACCAATACCCAAACTGTTCTCACTTTTATTCTCTTACTTAAAGACCTCTTAGTTTCCAAAGGCAGGTTGAATTCACAGGCAGGCAAAATGAGACGGAAAAGAGGATACAGAGTGGAAGGGAGGGAGATCACGTGGGGAAGCTGAGTCCTAAATCATTACGAGGAGGCTCTAGCTTAGCCCATGGGAATTCCAAGGCTGGAGTGTCCCCTACCCCTTTGTAGACTGGTCAATAGGTGTAGGCTACTCAGGAAAACTGGCATGAGCATGGGCCAGGAAGCTGTCTGAGAGAGAGAGAGAGAGAGAGAGAGAGAGAGAGAGAGAGAGAGAGAGAGAGAGAGAGAGAGATTATAGAAAAGAGCTGGGAACCTGGGCCATCTGCCAACAGCACTTCCAAGCGCTGAGATGAGAATGCGTCCTCTGGGAATGAAGAGCAATCCGGATGGCAGCAGTCACCTCACCCCCACACCAACAGAATCCACTTGGCCCCTCTGCGAGGAATGCAAGGCCCTTCCCATCCAACCCTGCTGATCTCCAAGCCCCTCTTTGTCTTCTTCCTACTACTTAAAGGAGGCTGCCTTACACTTCCCAGGGCATTCTTGGATGTGCTGCTACCATCATGATTTGTACACACAACACCTTTTTACTAAGCTGCCCTTTCCTATTCAGTTTGCTGTGGATTCCTCTAGCAAATTATCAAAGTTTAGTGGCTTAAAACAACACAAAAAAAGCCAGGCGTAAAAGTGCACACCTGTAATCCCAGCACTTAGGAAGCTGAGGCAAGAGGATCATTCCAAGTTCGAGACCAACCTGGGCTACAAAATGAACTCAAGGCCAGCCTGAACTGTGTAGTGAGACCCTGCCTCAAAAAGACAAACAAACAACAACAAACTCCCATGTGTTTATTCTCTGACAGTCCTGGAGGTCAGAAGTCCAAGATCAGTTTTGCTGAGCTGAACCAGACATTCTCAGCGCCTTCCTCCCTCCATGGGCCCTAGAGAAGAGTTAGTTTCCTTGTCTTTTCCAGCTCCAGAGCTGCATTCTTGGAATTCCTTGGCTTAAGGTTCCTTCCTCAGTGTGTTGTGCATGTGTGCGTGCGTGCGTGCATGCGTGTGTGTGTGTGTGTGTGTGTGTGTGTGTGTGTGACATTTTATTACAAGGATTTCTTGCCACATTTTTTATTTGTATATATTGTTATACAGATTAATGAGTTTCATGTTGGTGGATTTATACACGCACATAGCATAATTCAATCATTCCCCCACCCCCCCACACTCCACCCTGCCCCCGATTTCACATGTTTTGATGGGGGTTCAAAGTGTGTAACATATTTTGATCATAGTCCTGCTTCCCCAGTACCTGCCCTCTCCTTCCCCTTCCTCCCTTCCTCTTGCCTAATACCTGTCTCCAGTCTGCTTTTCATCATTGTTTTTAGATTGTGCATATTATGGAGAATACATGCATTTTTCTGTCTAAGTCTGGCTTACTTTGCTCAGCATGATCATCTCCAGATCTATCCCCTTTTTTTTAAGAGAAAAGAATAAAATAAAACTTCAAAACAAGATAATAAGAGGGTAACAATGATTAATACATTGCATATTGTTATCTTTAAATTAGTTACTCAGAATACAAGACATCAGCATTTAATTGTCCAAACTATTAGCACAGACCTTTCTTTTCAATGAACTAAGAGAAATTAGCAGTGTAACTATCTTAACTATCTTTTAAATATACATATACTTTTTTTCTGCTTTTCCCTTCTTTCTTTTCTCCATTCCCTCATTTGAGTTTCTCTTTCCTTTTGAAGCTTCTTCCCATTTTACAATATCTAGTGTACATTTTGGATCTTATTTACTCTTTCAGTTTCTCACTCTAGGGAGACAATATGATGTTTACATATGTGCCTCTGAGTTATTTCACTTATGAATATGGTCTCAAGTTGCATCCGTTTACCTATAAAAGTCTCAAGTTTATCCTTCTTTAGGCTGAGTAGTACTCAAGTGTATAAAAAATATATTATTTTATCCATTCCTCAGTATTTGGATTGTTCCCAAGATCTGGCTATTACAAATTATGCTGCCATAAACATGTGTGCACTTATATTACCGTGGTATGATATTTTTAATGCTTCTGGGAAGATACCCAGAGGGGAATAGCTGAGTTGAATGGGACCTCCAATCCTAATTTTTTGAGCAATCTGAACACTGCTTTCCATAGTGGTTGTGCCAGCCTATACTCCCACCAAGAGTGGAAAAGGGTTGCTTTTTCCCCACAGCCCAGACAAAATTTTGTTTGTTTTATGACTGAATAATACTCTAACACATATATAGACACCTAGGCTGATTCCTTTTCTCACCTGTTGTATATTGCACCACAATAAACAGGCCTATGCAGGGAACCCTGTGGTATGTTTAATTCCAAGGAATATTGCAACTGGGTCAATGGTAGCTCTGAATAAAGACAGAAACAAGGCATCTGGCTTCATTGTAACTGACTTCTGCCGCTGTGTCTTCTGCTAAGTCTATCTTTATTACTGTTTATATGGTTACTTACAACTGCAGTTAGGGTCCCCTAGATGATACAGGATAATCTTTCCATCTCAAGATTCTTGTCTTAGTCATATCTGTAAAGTCTGTTTTGTTGTATTATCCAGGCTCAGGAATTAGAAGCTGGATTGTCTTTGGGGGCCACTATTCACCTACCACGTCTTCTTTGATTCTCACCCCAGTTGTTACCTCCTGTGTGATGCCTCCCCTGACACTCTGGGTAAGCAGAATTGGCACCTCTCTGTCACTCCCAACAGTTTATCCTTATCTTCCCTCTGTCAGTTGCCTTGATGTGCTTTGTTCATTCGTGAAGCAGTGCATTCATTCATTCATGAGCGCCTCCCATGCATTAGTTCTTTGGATTATGGCATTGAACAGATCAGACAAAGAGTTCTGCCCTTATTTCTCTTCTATTCTAATATAGGGGGACAATTTTCTAAACTAAAAAGTACACTCTATGTTAAAATAAAAACCAGGTGCTCGGAGGGGAGCAGAGCAGAGTATAGGTTAGGGATGCAACAGGGAAAGATAGAAGTAGTTGCAATTCAAAACAACAGGATGTGAAAAATTCATCAGAGTGCTAATATCTAGAACATATAAAGAAGTCAAAAAATGTTAGCGCCCCCAAAGTAAAAGACCCAATCAAAAATGGACAACTTAAGTGATGATACACTTCATGAAAAAAGAAGTACAAATGGCCAATAGAGACATGAAAAAATGTTCAACTTTGCAGGCCACCAGAGAACTGCAAGCTAAAACACTGAACCAGGCATGGTGATGCACGCCTGTAACTCCAGCACTTGGGAGGCTGAGGCAAGGGGATCGCTGCAAGTTTGAGGCCAGCCTGGGTCACACAGTGAGTTCAAGGTCAGCCTGGACTATGTAACAAGACCCTGCCCCCAAAACCTAAAATAAACCAAAACAAAACCACTAAGATTCCATGTCACTCCAGAAAGAATGACTATCATCAGGAAATCAAATAATAACAAATACTGGCACAGCTGCAAGGGAAAAATAACCCTTGTACACCGGTAGAAATATAAACTGCTACAATCTCTCTGGAAATCAGTATGGAGATTCCTTGAAACATTAAAACTGGAAATTTCACTTGACCAGCTATTCTCCTTCTAGGAATATGCCTGAAAGAGTTAAAGACATCATATTACAGTGACATGCACACACTGATGTTTATAGAAGCACAATTCCTAATAGCTAAATCTTGGAAGTTGCTTTGTGTCCATCAACAGATGACTGGGTAAAGAAAATGTTGCATCCATTGACAGTGGAGTCCTAGTCTACCATAAAGAAGGCTAGGCAGGAGTCATTTGCAGGAAAATGAATGCAGCTTGTTAAGGTGAAGACCACAGTGTTAAGTTAAATAGATCAGACACATAAGCTTTATCTCATGGTTTTTCTTATATGAGAAATCTAAAATATAAAGAGCAAAATAAAATATTATTTTAAAAAGGAGATAGATTTTGTTCAAAGGGCAAGGGAATCAAGAGACAGGGGAGAAGATAGAGAAGGGATGATAAAAGGAATTCAGATATTTTATGTATATATATCAATTCTCCATACGTAATATAATCATTGTGTAATGCAAATACATACTACCAAAAAATAAAAACTGGAAAAAGAACAGATGGCCAAGGAAAGACTCACTTGAATGGTGACATTTAAAAAAGCCTTCAAGGAAACTGTGATGGCTATCAGCAGAAGAGTCTTCTAGGTAGTGGGAACTGCCAGTGCAAAGGTCCTGGGGCCTCTGTGTGAGGGAACAGGGAGCAGAGCTCTGGAAAAGTTTTGAGCAGAAAAGTGACATAATCCTATGTCAAAGGACTCACCACACTGAGTAATTGCCCCTCAGCATGATTGGGCGAGGTGCTATTCTCACAGAATTCACTATACAACACAGCAACTCCAAAGGCTGCTGTCAGAGGGGAAAATGGAGGAAAGGCCAGGATGGAAGCAGGATGATCAATTGTAATAATTCAATTATAATATTTCCAGGGGCTGCTTCCCCACACCAGCACCATGCCCAGTGCACAGTGGGCTCGCAGGGAGTGACGGCTGTGTTTTCCCGCCACAGAGCGAGAGCCGAGGAGTCACATCCTCGTATTGCAGGGACTGACTGGTTGAGTCATATTTCTTGACCGGGGGATACACCGGATGAGTTTCTGAACCTCAACTCCTGTCCACACAACCGAATCTGAGCCCCTCTGCTAGGACGTTCTGCTGTGGTCTCCAGTTCTGCACATTTAAAACTGAACTGTCTCTTTGCTCCTCCCCTGAAACAGCTTCCTCCTGGCTCCCCTTGCCCGTTGACGGAGGCACAGTTGCCCCTTTGGCTGGGTGACCTGTACCTATCCCATCCGACCCCAAGCCCTGGGACACCTTCTCTCTCAGTTCCACTGCCCATACCCCAAGCCTGTTCTTGCCATATCTTCCTGGGAGCTAGGCTGGCTTACTCCGGTCTCCGGCTACTGCCACCTTCCTCATCTTGCCCTCCCTGCCTCTCGGGGTGATCCATTACCATCGCTCAGCCTCTAGCACTACCTTCAAGCCCGACCTGTTGGTTTGTCTTTGTTAAACCCATTTCTCCCTGATGTTGTCTTCGAAATTTCTCCACACTCGGTGATCTGGCATCTGGCAATATCTAGGGAGGAGAAAATGGGTAAGGAAAAGAGGACAGGCGGGTAGGATTCAAATTCAGCTCAGCCACTTCCCAGGGCATAATCTTGGGGATTCAGTCATCTGGAAATTAGGCCCTAATTTCTTCATGTGAAATATTTTAAAAGGATTAAAATATTTAAAGTCTACTCTACGGACTTGGGTAAGTATCCGAAGTGTTTACATAGCCCCTTCTTCCTTTCTGCCCCACTGTCCCACTGCCTGTAGCTGGCACCTGGACTTTTTTCCCCATCACCTCATTATATTTAGGTATTTTAATGCTAAGTATATTTTAGCAGCACATTTTATTCAAGATCTCAGCAGTCCATTTTAGAATAAAATTATAGGAAACACTTTCTTGGCAATGATCTGCTTGGATGTGCATCTGAATCAGTTGTTCAATTGTTGGTGTCAAATATTAAAAATTTATGTAAGGCTGAAAGTATAGCTTATGCTAAACAAGAACACACAAACATGCAGAAGGTCCTGGGTCATTCCCATCACCACAAAAAAAAATTAAAAACAAAATTTATTTGGGTATCTTCAAACGCTACAGTAGAAAGAAACAGCATATGAACCTCATGTACCTACCTGTTCCCTAGCTCCGATAATCATCAATTATTAGCATCTTTTTTAAAAAAAAGATCTGTTAACCTCAGTTTTTTCTTCTGGAGTTTTTTTTTTTTTTTTAAAGCAAACAGATATCGTATTGTTCTGTTCATAAATAATTCAGTAAATATTTTTACCAAAAGGACTCATCTTTGTTAGAGCTACCATCACAAATACTAAAAATCAGTGGCCTAAATAGTGTATTTTCTCATAGTTCTAGAAGCCAAGGTTCAGATAACAGTGCTAACAGGACTGGTTCCTCCCGAGGCCTCTTCCTCTGCCTGCAGTTAGACAGTTGCCCTTTCACCATGTCCGCACATGGCCCTGTTGGATGAAGCCTCATCCTTAGTATCTCATTCACCTTCGTTTACCTCTTTAAAGGGCCGCTATGGTTTGAATATGGGTAAGGTCCCCCAAAGGCTCAAGGTCTGCAGGATGGTAGAGGCTATAGACCTTTAGGGAAGGAGTCTAATGAGAGGTCCTTAGGTTGTTAGACCCTGAAGAGACTGCGGAACCCAAACTTGACCCACTCACCATCTCTGCTTCAGGGCTGGTGACGTGAGCTCTAGGCCCAATTTATGTTCTTGCCACACTGTATGATGCCTTCTGTCTTGCCTTATGTTCTTACCAGAGATTCGAACCAATAGGGTTGCTCAATCTTGGACTCCAGCCTCCATAATGATAACCCAAAACAAATCTCCCTTTATCTTATAAGGGCCCATGACAAGTATTTCATTATACTGTACAAAGCTAATATAAGGCTTTTCTTCTAAATAACTCACACTGAGAATTAGAGTTTCGATATATGAATTTGAAGCGAACACATTTCAGTCCACAATAAAATATATTACTGCAACACTAATAATTGCTTAAAACTCTCCAGTATCTTGTCCATGTTCAAAGTTTCCTAGTTATTCTCAAAATGACTTTTATGATTGGTTTGTTTAATGTAGGGTTCACATGGTGAAGCATGTTTTTTTAGAAGTACAGATAAAGATTTCAGCCCTTCCCCAGCTGGCGATTTAGCATCTGCCTTGCTGTGTCTTCATCAGGCAGAACCTAAGGGAGCCACAATATTTTTCACTGTTATTTTTCGCCAAAGAAAATTTGACTGTAAACATTTTCATCAGAATTGTGCCAACACTGGTAGGTTACGATCAAGGTGGTCTCTAGAATAAATGTCATTAAGTAGTGAAATTCAACAATTGATTCTCCATATAGTAGTCTCTAGTTTTCATCATTTTTGTGTCATTATCAATTTAATGAAGCTATTTTCACTGGCATCAATTATTTTTCTGTTTAAATCTCACCACAAAATTAGATTATCTGGTTTTTGTCATGTCAAATTTTACCAACGGTAAGTCTGCTGTGGTGCTAGTTTATGGCCATATTGCCCACTGAATCAAATTTTTCCTTTTCATGTGTCTATATTTTGTCGAGAAGAAATGGTTGTTGAGGCAATTAAACTTACTTTGTGTTGACCATTTCTATCAGTAAGATTCATTATTACTTCAATAAAATCTTGAATGTACATAACCGTGAAAAAATGTTATGGATCTAAGATACAGCAAAAGAGACAAAGCGTGGGAGTCAGAAAATGACAAAAAGGGACATGGAAACAGATTGAGAAGGCAGCACCAGCTGTCTTGGGATCATGTTTGCTAAGCTCTCCAAGGGCGCCAAATGTCCTGGGAGGTCAAAGCGGCAAGATTAAAACAATACAGGGGTTGCAGTATGGTTGGTGAGAGGGGATTGGGCAAATATTTCATTCAGGGTTTAAATCCTGGGAAGTTAAACACACAGCTGCCATCTTCCCGCTCCTCCCCACCCCACCTCACTTGTATGGCTCTTTTTATTTCCTTCCTGCCTTGCTCCTCTTTATTCCTCTCTCCTTCCATTGCCCACACAGTACCTTCAGTGGGTGTGACCTCCCATTTGAGCTGTATCAGTGCCTAGCACTGTGCTCTACATTCACTGAGTGCTCAGTCATTACTGAATGACTTTTAGCTTAAGCCTTGTGATTTAAACTCCCATCAGTAGGCTGCTGTTAAATCAAAACACATTGAACTTGACCTACCACTTCCTGGGGCGGGGGTAGGGGTGGCTAAGTGGGTGGATGGAGCCAGATTCAGCAGTTCTGAACTGCTGGGAGGCCTCTCAGTCTGTCTGCAGAATTGAAGCTTGAAATTTTATTTTTCCCCCCACCGACGTTCCCTAGCAAATGCTTGCTGCACGCCCACACACTTAGCCAGCAAGGGAAAAAAGAGCTGCTGGAAGGATTATTCACTCTGGGACCAATAAGCATAGCAGCAACCATCCCAACGCTTTGCATCCAGTATGGGTTCCCAGTTCCTCCAGTCCAGCCCAGTGGTTAAAGCCAAGGGGAAGGTCTGGACCAAAGGCGCAAAACAAGGCTGTATGTGGGAGCCACCTGGGAGGACACCTGGGAGTAAACCTTGGGGGTGGGGCGCGCAGGAACCCTACCAAATTGAAAGAGGCAGACAGGTATTGGAGAAGGTGACTCTCAGGTCAAATGTTTGGCTAATGTCTTAAATAGCTTAGATTGTCAGCAGCCCAAATGCAAACTGTGTGAGTACAGAGTTAAAACCTGAGGATTAGCAAAAAAAAAAAAAAAAAAAAAGCAAAGGGAGCAAGAGAAGGACGCTGGAAGGGAACAAGAAAGACAAAACCCAGTAGTTCTCAAACTTGACTGCAGATTGAAACCACCTAGGGAGCTTTAAAAGACTAAGACTGGGACCCACCAGAGACTAATTTAATTGCTCTAGGATGCGTTCCCAGCATCAGGATTTTTTTTTTCCAGCATGAGGATTTTTAAAAAGCTCCCTAGGGGTTCTAATGTGCAGGTAGAGCTGAAACCAACTAGGCTTAGATCACTGAAGACAGGAATGGAAATCGAGATAGGATTTCTGCATGTCTTTTCTGCCCTAGCAGAGAGGGAGGGCGGCCGTTTGGTCTGACTACCCACTAGGGGCTCTGTAGGCGGTGATGTGCTTTAGTGCAAGGGGCAGGACATGTGCATCTCAAGGCCCAAGCTCTGTTTTCAGGCTGACCTCTAATCACTCTGCGGCCTCCAGTATCCTGGGCAATAAAGACCTGAGTCCACTAATTCACTATGGGCAGGGACGGCTACTTTGTCTCGCTGCTTTCAATTCCCTTATGAAAATTAAGTGTGTTGATCTCCAGCTCAAAAAAATTCCACATCTCTACTTGCATTAAAATAGTCCAGTCACTCCTAGTTCGACAGATTTTTTTTCATGAATTATTCAAATTTGGGAGTTAAATGTTGAAAATAACATGTTCGTGGTATCCTCATTAGCAGATTTTTGGCTGTGAATTTCCTTTCTTTCACTGTATTCTAAAGCCTGGTTTCTGCATGATGAATACAGTCAATTGTTTACAAAATCTCTAGAAAAAAATGCCACATGGAAATAAACCAAGTAATAAATATCCACCAGATAAACAAGAGATAGCATAATCAAGTGAGAAAAAGAGAGTAGCCCGGCTGCTCAGAAGAATTCCTGGGCTTTAGACAAGCCTCTCACCCGCCCAAGTTTCAGTCTCAGCCCTGTGAACATTGGCTGCATGCCTGCCTTGCAGAAGAACTTACCGGATTACACTTACCCATGAGGAGCCCCCATCTGGGAGACTGAGACAGACAACATAAACAACCAAAAATAGCAGACTATGACTCAAAGGTAGAATGTGGCACAGGCGTCTTGCTTCTGGTTTTCTTGACCATCAAAAAGGAATTCAAGAATAGGGAGAAGGGGGTACTAAATGACACCTCTGAGCAGCCTGAACTTTCTGCCTTTGGGACATCACAATATCACCCCAGATGCTGTCATCATATAGACAACATAGCACTGCACCATAACTGCTTCTAGAGATGAGACTTTGAAGGCATAGGGGGAAAACCCAGGGATTTGTAATACTTTGCAACAAATTTATAAATATATTGTACTTCCAGCAGAAAGGCATTTCTAGTTAAATTATCATTATTTGCAGATGACATGATACTCTATGTAGAAGACCACCAAAACTCCAGCAAAGGACATCTAGATTTAATAACCTAATTCAGTAGCACAGCTGCATATAAAGTCAACACTCAAAAATCAATACCATTCCTATACAAAAATAACAAACTCACTGAGAAATTAGGGAAACAAACTCAGACAGAAATTAGGAAAACACCTTTCACAATAGCATCCTATAAAATGAAATACCTATGAATCAATCTAACAAAAGAAACAAAAAAATCTACACTGAAAACTATACTACTCTGAAAAATGAGATGGAAGAAGATATCAGAATATGAAAGATGTCCCTTGTTCTTGGTTAGGAAAAACCAGTGTAGTGACAATGGCCATACTTCCAAAATTGTTATACAGATTTAATGCAATCCTGATCAAAATTCCAATAGCACATTTCATAAAATCAGAAAAAACAATCTTAAAATTCATTTGGAACCAGAAGAGATCTAGAATAGCAAAGGCAATTCTTGGCAACACAGGCAGGGAAAGGGGCATCACAATCCCTGGTTTGATATTATACTTCAAAGCTACTATGACAAAAACAGTATAGTACTGGCAAAAAAAAAAGACCCTAGAATCAATAGAATGGATTAGAAGATGCAGAAACAACTCCAAACATACTCAACCACCTTACCTTTGACAAAGCAGCCAAACACCTTCACAGGAAAAAGATAGCCTTTTAAATAAATAGTGCTAGAAAAACTTGCTCTGCACATGCTGAAGATTAAAATTGGATCTGTACCATGCACTAACCTAAAATTAAAATGGATCAGAGTTCTAAATATTAAAACAAAAACACTAAATCTGCTGGAATATAGAATAGGTAGAACTCTTGAAGACATTGGTGTAGGCAAAACTTTTTGAGTAAAACCTCCATTACACAGGAACTATCACAAAAATCAACAAACTGGGATCTCATCTGTTTAAAAAGCTTTTGCACAGCAAGGGAAATCACCAACAGAGTGAAGAGACAATCCACAGTGTGGAAAAATATTCTTGCCAACTATACCTCAAAGGACTACTATCTAGGATATATAAAGAACTCAAAAAAATCACACATCTGCAAATTTGAAGATCCAGTCCAAAAATGAACATATGAAATGAATAGATATCGCTCAGATGAAGAAGTAAAAACAGCATATAAATATATGAAAAAATTTTCAACATCACTAGTCATTTGAGAGATGCAAATTAAAGCAATAGTATAAGTGCCTGCCTAGCAAGCATGAGGTTGTGAGTTTGATCTCTCGTACAGACACCCCCCACCCTGCAAAAAATTTAGAACAACACAGAGTCACCTCCACCCAGAAAGAATGGCTATCATCAAGAGACCAAGCAATAACAAATGGTAGGGGAGCTGTGGGGGAAAAGGAACCTTCTCCACTGTTGGTGGGAGTGTGGACTGCTGCAACTAGTGGAAATCAATGTGGAGATTCCTCAAAAAACCAAAAGTAGAAATTCCATTCGATCCAAATATTCCCCTTCTTGGTATCTTCCTGAAAGTACTAAAAGCATTACACCACACTGATATGTGAGCACTCAGGTTTATAGCAGCACAGTTCGTAATACCCAAATCTTGGAAACAGTCCAAATGCCCAACAACCAATGAATGGATCAAGAAGATGTGGAGTTATTTTTATACAAAGAAGTACTACTCTGCCACAAAGAAGGTTAAACTTGAGACATTTGTAGGTAAATGGATGCACCTTGAGACCACACTCTTAAGTGAAATAAATCAGACACATGTGTTCTAATATTGCATGGTTTCTCTGGTGTGAGATACTGAAAGTGTAAATAAGGACCAAAATGTATAATGGACATTGGGAAATGGAAAGGAGAACAAGAGGGGTTGAAGAGAGAAAGGAAAGAAAGGACAAGGGAAAAAAAGGATACAAGGAAAAAATGGAAACAAATCTTTTGTAAATAAAGAGAGGAAGAGGGATTGAGGGGAGGGGAGGGTAATGGGGAAAAAAGGAGCAAGATATATCATATATGGGTACAAATTTCCTATGATGAATGCAATCATCATGTGTATCTAAAATGTGCCAATAAAATAAAGCTAAAAATAAATAAATCTAAAAGGAAAAAATAAGAATGGTGTTTCTAAAATACAAAAGTGAGAGAAGATACATTTGCTTAATGTTCAAAATCATTCTGCTATATTACGACTTCATAATTAAGGAAATGCCACCCAAGGCAGTTGAGGAAGTTGTACCTGGTGACTGTGCTCACGCATATCTCTACAAAAACCAAGAGACAACATCTGGGAATTTTCACGGTACGTATATGTCAAGGAAGGAAGGAAGGAAGGAATTTAAAATACTAAGATATTTATGGCTTCATTTCGCTTTGCTCTGGAATAGATGGTAGTAAACTGTTACAATGTGAACTGGTAATCTCCAAACCTAGCATGCATCTGAGTTACTATAAGGCTTGTTTGAAGTCTTGTTTGCTGAACTCCACTCCCAGAGTTCCTGATTTCAGGGGTCTGAGGCGAGGCCAGAGAATCTGCATCTCTAAAAGTTCCTAGATGATGTAGCTGCAATGCCACAGTTTGGGAAGCACAGATACTAACCCGTAGTTTTGCTATTCAAAATGCTGTTCAACCCAGCAAATACACATACTCCAAGAACTCGATGGTGTGCTTCTTCTACTCTACCGCATTACCTCTCCCCTTGTCTGTTAATGTTCTGCCTCCTTAATTCTATCACCCTTTGTATCACTCTGTGGTGAACTATTGTCCTTTCTCAGCCACAACCATCACAAAGCACCTTTAGGTGCTATTATACAATCTGAGACTTTGCTCATTAGTGCAGATTCCTTTTCCTTCCAGTGTCTTTAGCAGCAAATGAGATGATTTTTAAGAACTTGACCCAGACTAACATCCCACGATTTTATGAAGCAATAGTTTTAAGAAACACTGTCTGTTTGATTTAGAAGAACAGTCACTTTCATAGAGCTCCACTATCTACTTATGTGCTAAGTCTCATTTGATTCTCCCATAGCCATTTGAGATGATGGCCTTTTAATTTTTTTGCTTAGTATATGTTTGCAATGCATTACCTTTGCTTTGGGAAATTGGTACATATTCATATTGCATCTTGATCCTTTTTTCTCCCTTACCCCTGCCCCTTTCCTTAGACCTGCTTCATATCTCTACAAAGAATACCTCCAGGACAAAAAGTCCAGAGTTTAGGTGCCTAGGCAAGGTTTTGAACTCTGAGTGATACTCTGTCTAGTATATCAGTCTTTTCTGCTGTGAGGCAAAAGGAGAATAATGTCAGTGAAACATTTCGTTCCACCAACTGCTCTTCAGCTTCTAAACACCACTGACACTTGGGTGTTTGCACCGAGAGGAAGGCTTTGGTGCCACGCCCCCTTGTTTACAGATCTGAAATCCCACACACAGGAAAAGTGAATTCTGGGACAACAGGGCGGGCGGAGGGCTAGGCCAGGCTTGGATGGCACAATTGAAAACACAGCAGAAATGCAGGGAATGGCAAAAGCATTTCAAAAACACAATCACCCATTTTCTTCTTGCTGGAAACAGTAGTGTTTGACCTGCTATTTGAATAGTCTTTTAGTTTCCCTTTAAGAAAAAAAAAAAGATTCTATTTATAGCTCTCCTAATGGCAAGGTCACAGTGTTTGCAGAAGTGATAGGAGAAGACCTTTCCAAGACACAGGCAAGTCTTGCCAATCTTAACATCCAGCAATTGAAAATCACAGGCTCAAGTGACACTCGGGGAGGAAAGATCTCTTTCCCAAATCTGACCACTGGTGTGAGGGAAGTGATAACCATCAGCTGCCACTTACGAGGGTCCCTTAGGGGCCATCTGGTTTTTCATAAGCAGTCTTCACATTATTTGCAGTTAGAAACTCCAACTCAATAGACCTCAGAGTCTCTTGGAAATTGAGCTGGGTGTCTTATTAGAAAATCGAAGCCAGACTTATGAGCAGCAGATTTTCAAGAGGTGTTTAAAGGACACTACCTTGGGGAGGAACCTACACCAGGGACAATGGCATGTACAAGGTTTCAGAAGAAGGTCTGGCCCAATGTTTCTCAAACATTAGGATTTTTCTCAGTGTAGATTCTGCCTTACTAGATCTGGGCTGAGATTCTGCGTTGCTGATTGTTATTACATCTACCACTATTGCTTGTCCACAAACTACCTTCCAGACAGCGAATGTCCAGAGAACTTTCCATGTGGAAAAGTCAAGAGTAGTTTTACAGGAATACTTTTCAGGTCCTCCAACTCTGTATGTTCTTTTGCCTAAAATCTACCTGAGAAACAATGAGGTCAAAGTTGCGGGTTCCCTTATAGAGTGGATTTCTTCCCCTTTATGGAGGGAAGACCCTCCTCATTTTCCTCCCACACCTTACAGTGGTGCTGGTCACAGGAAACCTCAGGTTTCCAAGCAAAGTGAGGATTTGAAATATTGGTATTTTTGTTGAGAAAGTGACTGATTCTAACAATTTGTTACAAATATTTCCACAGACAAAATGGCATTGATTCATTCCTCTCAACAGTGGTACAAGACACATTAATCATCTTCTGATGGTGATTTTTAAAAACATTTTTGAAGAAGAAAACCTTTAATTCTTTTTTTTATTTCAACTCAAACTCAAAAAATTAAATGACTTTCTACATTAAAACTTCCAATTTCACTGCTTAAACATGAACAGAATGTCTCAGCATTTATATATACAAAAAGAAAAAAGACAAGAAAAAACGAAAAAGAAGAGGGGAAAGTTGATACTGAGGCCTATTTGATTCTAGAAATAAATCAATAATAAAGATAACTATAATGAAAGGGAGAACAAAGAAAGAAATCCAATTTATCTCATTAAGAGATTAACTTTCATTAGGTTATGTTTTATAATCATCAGAGTATATATTTAGTTGCATTGATTAACATATTGTACTAATCAGCAGGATGACTCAATCCAAAAGAGATATTCTAACATTTAGGGCCTTATACATTGAGGTTTTATACATTTTTTTGCTATAGATAAGTATAATACAAAGTGTGTTTAATAAAGATAAAGTTCTGTGAGCTAAATGAGTGGAAAAATGAACTTGGAGAAAAGAAAACGTTTTATTAAATTTAAGAAGAGTTTATTCTGTTTCTAAGAGGACAGTGACATCAAATCACTTGTTATATAGATTCTATTGGAAACATTTTTAAAAATGATATAAATGTCTTATTTTCTAAAAAATAAAACAACATTTTAAGAAGACCTCATGCTTACATTTTTAAAAGAAGATATATGTCAAATTACTTTACCACATGAATTCTATTGGAAACATTATAAAAATTATGAACAAATGCTGGCTGGGCTGTGGGGGAAAAGGAATCATCTTCCACTGTTGGTGGGAGTGTAGACTGGTGCAGGCATTGTGGAAATCAGTGTGGAGGTTCCTCAAAAAACTGGCATTGGAGGATCCATTTGATCCAGCTATTTCCCTTCCAGGTATTTCTCCAGAAGAATTAAAAACATCATACCACAGCAATATAAGTGCACCCATGTTTATAAAAGCATAGTTTGTAGCACCTAAATCTTGGGAACAACCCAAATGCCCATCAACAGAGGAAAGGATTATAAGATGGTATTTTTATAGAATGGAGTACTACTCAGCTATAAAGAAAGATAAACTCGAGGTTTTTATAGCCAAATGGATGCAACTAGAGACCATATTCATAACCGAAATAAATCAGATTTCCGTGTGTAAACTATGCATTGTCTTCCTGGTGTACACAACTGAAACAGTAAACAAGATCCAAACGGTACAATAGATATTGTGAAAGGGAAAGAAACTTCAGAAAAGGAAAAAACAACTGGGATGGAGGAAAGGAGAAAAGGAAGGGGAAAAAAAAAATATATATATATACACACACACACAAGATACATAAGATAATTATACTACTCATTCTATTGGTTCACTGAAAGAAACAGTACTTATATTGTTTGGTTAATTTTGCATGCCTATATTTGGTAATCTAAGCAACTATTTTGAAGACAATGATATGCAATATAATAATCATTGATAATTTCCTATCATCTCGTTTTGAAATTCTGTATCATTTTTATTACTTTTTATTTTCGCTAAATTAAAAAAACAAAAATTACATCACTTGTTTTAAAATGTTAGTGTATGTAAAAGCAGGGAAATTCAGATTGACTTTGACCTCACTTTGTAGGCCAGGCTGGTCTTGAACTCTCAGGAATCTCCTGCCTGAGCCTCCAGGATGTTGGGATTACAGGCATGTGCACCACATTCTTTTAAGACCCATCTTTTAAGACACATGTGTCATCTATTTTAAGAGACATCAAAACACAGAGCCATCTCACTTTTTTTTTTTTTTTTGTTACCAGGGATGAGCTTGCAACCTCACGTTTGCCAGGCAGGTACTTACCCCAGTGAGCTAAATCCCTGGCCCAGCCATCTCACCTTTGATGGAGTCCTTAGTGACCTCTCAGCAGACAGAGCAAACCACCTGTGACCTGGGGCTGCAGCAAACTCTCCTGTAGGCCTGACTGCACGCTCACATCATGTGAACCATGTGATTAGCTCTGCCTCCTCCTCTAGTCACCTCTGGCACATCATTAATCCTGGAATAGATTCAACATTTACAGAGGAGGAACTCAACAAATGCCCAAAGACAGATAAAGAATGAATAAATGGATTAATAGATTGCATGCATACATAGAGATATTCTAGGTTATATAGACAGCTATTCTGAGCTATTCTAAGCAAACTCATTTATTCCTAGGATTAAAGCAAACAAACAAACATAAAAATCAAGCCCTGCAAGACCTGACTCTCTCTGTAACAGCCATGCTCCTAGCTCACAGTATACTCACACCTGGTGTCAACAGTCCTGGAAGAACAGTCCCCCCATCCTTTGGGGGGCATCTTCTGTTTGGCTGCCTTTACACATCAGTTTTTAAATTAGCTTTGCATTCTAAAGAACACTTTCTATTCTCATTATAGATTATCCATTTTTGGTGGTTTTTGTTTTTCTTTTGCTTTTCATGGCAGGATATAGAAGGGATGGGGAAGGTTGGTAGAGAAGATAAAAAAATAAAATGGGGTTGGTGGCACCCCAAATCACTTTTTATATCAGTTCTATATATTGAATATATACCCATTCATTCTAATCATCTTCTAACTTTCATCTCAATTTTCCCCTTTATTTGATACTTGTAAAAATGTATGACATATACAAGGTATTAATGATAATACTACTATGGTCAACAAAGAGAATGTTAATTTTATTGAAGACTGTCTGCCCTTCCTCCACATCAATCTTTTGCCTTTCCTTTCCCAAAAGTAATTTTGTGCTTATTCCATTACTTTAAAAGAAATGATTATCATATGTCTTAACCAATACTCTCAGTTCAGTTCAGTATATGTTATACTCTTTTCTGACTTGATTATTCCACTTGCCATTTTGTTTGAAAGATATATCCATATTTAATACACAGCTAAAGTATGTTCATTTTTATTGCATCAAGTTGTTCGTTTGTTTTTTTGTACCGGAGATTGAACTGACGACCTTGTGCTTGCCGGGCAGGCACTTAAGCCACTGAGCTAAATCCCTGGCCCCTGCATCAAGTTATTGATTGTATAAGTACAGTAAAAATTATCCATTCTCTGTTGATAGGCACTTAAGTTGTATTTTACCATTTTTACTACTACAAAAAAAAAGTTACTATGCTTCACTTCATGCACATGCAAGAGTAAGTCTAGACGTGTACAATCTGCATATGTGTGCAGATACACACATCCCTAGGAATCACGGAGTAATGGGGCACTTCATGTCTATTTTATGTCAACTTCACTAGATAATGCCAAGTTAACTTCAAAAATGTTTGGAATAATACTGTTCCCAACTACACTGTGCAAGCGTTTCCATTATTCTACAGTTTCCACAACATTTTTAAAATGTTTTATTTATGTTGAGTCTACAAAATAGTCCCTTGTTATCATTTAATTTGTATTTTCCTATAAACAAGAATGATTGTTGTTTCATACTGGTTTTTCTTCTGTAGAATGCCTTTTTTTTCCAGTCGAGTTGTTCTTTTTCTTAGAGGTTTAATATATAGATAGATAGATAGATAGATAGATAGATAGATAGATAGATAGATATAGTGAAAGATACACATATGTGCTATAAAATGCATATATGATAAATACTTATTTATTTATTCAACCAGGGATTGAACTCACCACCTCATGCCTGCCAGATAGGCACTTATGCCACTGAGCTAAACCCCTGGCCTGTGATAAGTATTTACAATCAAACATAATTTTTTTGACTAGAATTCCTTTGCCAACTACTGTACACATTTAGCAAATTTCTTCTCCCAAATTTTAATCTTTCATTTTACTTTCTGCCACCTTTTATAAACAGAATTTCTTGATTTTAATAGAACTGCATTTGACAACGCTTCTCTTTGTTTTTTGTTTTGTGTGTTTTTGAGACAGGGTTTCACTGTGCAGTTCAGGCTGGCCTTGAGCTCACTGTGTGGCTCAGGCTGGCCTGGAACTTCCAGTGAGCCTCCTGCCTGAGCCTCCTGACTGCTGGGATTTCAGGCGAGCATCCCCATATCTGCCTCACAATACTTTCCTTTGTGATTTGTGCCTTTTGTTTTTGGTTTGGGAAATTCTTTTCCACACAGAGGCCAGACGCATATTGTTCTATATATTTTTTTAATATTTTCAAACTTTTCCTTTTCACACTCAATTATTTGATTTACCTAAAATTGATTGTTATGTACAGCGTGATACGAACCCACGTCTTTTTTCATATATATATGTGAATGTCTGAATTTCCTAACATCGATTATTGAGTGGTACATACTTTCCCACCAATCTGCAGTGCCAACGCTGTTGTCCATACAGTTTCCATCCATGCATGAGACTGCAACCAGAAAGTACAGTTAGCCCCTGATTTACAGACATCTGAGCTGTGATCTTTCACAGAGAGAAACGCGGACCTCGCGTTACCAACGTTCGGAAAGCGAACAAATCACCAGGCAGCTCAGGTGTCTGCGGTGCTGCCGGGCGCCCAGTGCGCAGAGCCCAGCGGTGCAGAGCTGGGCAGAGCCCAGGAGCAAGAGGACCAGGAGCAGGAGGACCAGCCCCGCGAGGCGGAGGGCTGCTGGGAAGCACAAAGCAATGCGCACTGTGCATTTGTGTCAAAGGTGCGTGAGACTCACCCTGTGGGGCTTACAAACGAATCTTACTTGCGAATGTTCTTCCAGAACCGAACTTGTTCTCGCAAGTCGGGGACTTACTGTGTTCTGTTCTGATGGTAGTTTTTTCTTTGTTGTTTTTATTTTTATCCTTCTTTCTAGCCGCGTATCAATCGTACAGGGAAGTCACGCCATTATTCCTATCTTGGCTAAGGGTTTTAGGGAAATGCATAATGCTGTACCTACATCGGAGCATTTATATAATACAGTTGAGTGAGATCGTATAACCAAGAACTTGCTGAAATGCCTGACACAAAGTAAGCCTTCAGTTAATTGTAATTATCATTGTCATCACACTGCATAGTATACTCATTTACTTTCTTTAATATTGCAAGCTAGATCCCTTTTAAAAAATTATTTGAGCAACTTTGTGAAGGCACTAGTTGTATAGCATAAAATGCTGCTTCATATCAACACATATGAAAACAACAGTAAAGAAAAAAAGTTGTGAAAATATAAGTAGGTGCATCACAAGGAAGTATATGAAAAGCAGAGGGAAGGCCCCTAGGCAACAACAGGCCAGACCTGAAAGTGGGAGTTCTGTCAAGGTTTACATTTAAAGCTGGGTGTGGTGGCACATGCCCGAAATCCCAGCATTTGGGAGGCTGAGGCTGGAGGGTCACCTCAAATCGGAGCCCATTCCTGGCTGGAAAGTGAGTTCAAGGTTGCCCTGAACTGCAGAGCAAGACCCTGTCTCAAAACAAAGCAAAACAAACCAAACAATCAAACACATCAACAGCAAAAAGGTTTAGGTATAAGGCATTTTATAGGTTGGGGTGGTTTAAAAATATGTTCCATAATTCTTTAACAGTTTTCCCTTCAGAAGGTAGAGGCTAACTCTCTTTTACTTCTCTGTAGGCTGGTTTCTCACTCCTAATTAATAGAACGTGGTGCAAGTGGTCGCCTGTGACTTCCAAGATTAGGGTCCAAGGGGGCATGGCTTCCTTCTTGCTCCCTCTTGAATCAGTCACAAGGGAGAGGTCAGCTGAAGCTTTTTGAGGACACTCACGTAGCCCTAAGGAGAGAGCCATGTGGGGAGTAACTGAGAATTTCTCCAGCAGCCCCATGAGTGCCATCTTGGCAAATTGTTCCGCCAATAACTACAACCCCAGCAAAATCTTGACTGCATCTTCTTATGAGACCCTGATCCAAAGCACCCAGCTAAGCTGCTGTTAAATTTCTGTACTCCCGGACCCCCAAAACCATGAGATAATAAATGTTTGTTGTTTTAAGCCTCTAGGTTTTGAGCTGCTGCATTACATAATGAGAGTGACTAGTATGTGAGTTCTCCATAAGAACAGAGAGCCAGGCTAGAGAAACCAGGGAAAAGTGTGAGGAACAACTTGGTGTTTAGATCTTGACAAAGAAGGTAGAGCTTTCTACAGTCAAGTGATATTTTCTCAAAAAGAAGAGTATTCTTTCATTTATTTGGCTTATGTTTTAAAAGGAAGGAAGAGCAATGACTTGTAATTAATGGGAGACTGAATATCACAAAAGTTCCTGGACCTCAAGGCAAATAGGAAAAGGAAAAAATGAGCCAATTGTATTCCCAGTGCTACAGGACACTGTGCACTGAAAAGGAAACCTGCCTAAGTTAGTGAGGGTGAATGACAGTTTATTGTGCATCAGGTACATTTAAAAACCATTGTGTCCTTTCATCTCTATCCGTGAATGCCTCTATTTTATGGATGGACAATCTAACGTTCAGAGTTACCCAACCGTAAGGGAGGAGTCTGCCCTACTCCAGGCCCACACTGTAAATTTTATGTTATACTGGATTTGAATTTATATTTTGGCTTCACAGCCCTTGCCATTTACCACCCTGAAAGCCTATAGTTACAGTAATCACTTGTTGAGTGTCGTGTTCTATGATACCACAGCCATTCCTGTCATAAAGTCCAATCTCTGCTATCTGATTTCACGAACACACTTCATAAACAGTCATGATGTGGGCCACTACCTATTAAATTAAATCTGGGCCAGTCTTGGCCCTTGAGCTGTAGATAATCTCAAAATATACTGAAGAGATGTCCATGTAGCACCATGCCTGCTGGCACATGCTAGGCCACAGAACTAGCACTCCTCCTCCTTGCCCCTACAAAGAGCTTCACCTGGCTGGTTGCCTTGCTGTGTTCCTGCCCTGCTCCTAGACATTTTCCACGTAACAGCTGAAGTGTTCTTGTTAAAACACCATTGTGATCGTGCCACTTACCTGTCAATATGTGCCAGTGGATTTCTGGAACTCTGAATAAAATCCAGTCCTGGTGCCAAGGCCTGCAAAGCCCTCAAGACAGAGTCCTTGGCTGTCTCTGACCCCCTCCCCTCCCCACACTGTTAGCCCTATTGCCTTCACTTTCAGCTACACCAGTCCCCCATCTAATCCCCAGCCCTCCCAGGTTCCCTTCCTCCTGAGAAGCTTGTCACACTCCTCCCATCCTGGATGCCATTTTAAATGTCACCTCCTTAGGGAAGGCTTTCCCAATCTTCTATTTCTGTCATCTACCTTACTCCATCCATGCTTCTGGGTTACAGCACATTCTGAATTTCTTGAGAGCATTGTCACAATTTTATACATTAGTACACTTGTTGGTTTCCTGTCTGTCTTCTCCATTGGAATGTAAACTCCCTGAAGGCAAAACCAAGTTTATCTAGAGCACACTAGTTACGTCCCAACTAGTTCTATACCTACACCGAGTGGATGCTAAATAAGTATTTTTTGAATGAATAAATCAATTGATCAAGTGGGAGACAGAGTCAGCAACTAATTACAACCCAATGGTACCATTATGGTACCACTTCTCAAATGCTCCTGATGAGATAGGCAGTGAATTTGCACGTTTAACTCATTATTCAAGTAGCACTCAGAGAATTGTGTTAGGCTTTACAAATATTATTTCTTGTTTCTATAAGAATTTGCAAGGCAAATACTATCATCTCCATTATTATAGGTGCAAACTGTGTAGCTCAGAGAAGTAACAATTTATAAAAGGCTACTTGATCAGAAAGTAACAAAGCTAACATACAAAACAGAGCAGTCTCACCAGAAAGACTGCATCTTTGCCTTATATCACATTATCTTTGCAACATTTGGTAACATAAAAAAAATGGGGTAAGATCAAATCCTTACATCACCATCACTCTATTCTAACCACCAAAAAAACAGTTTAACTAAGAGAGATACAAAATGCCATGGAAGCTCTTACTCTTAACAAAACAGAATTATATATGTTAATATATGTGTGTGTATGAGGTGCTTACTCTCTTGCTGAACACAACACTCAACAAATGATTACTGTAACTATAGACTTTCAGGGTGGTAGATGGCAAGGGCTTTGAAGCTAAAATATAAATTCAAATCCTAATCTGTCTTTGGATAAGTAACCTCCTATCTCTGAGTCTCTATTTCTTATGACAGATGACCAATAATCAATAATTGCTATTATTTTGTTTGTTGAAGGGTCACAGAAGTGCTTAACTTTTGTTGGGCCAACTGCCTACTGTAACCTAATGTTAATACCCCTACATTTCATGGGTCAGACAAAGCACGGAGTCAGTAGACCCTGCTGTAAGTTACTTGGCTCTGGGGCTGACTTTGTCTTTTTTCAGAATGCCTCCATCATGGATTCTAGAGCACAGATTGAAAACTGTTTCATTTGATCCACACAGGGTATTGAAAATCTTTGAGTCTGCCATCAACATTTAAAAATTGGTGAATATATTTAAAAATTGGTGAATGACTTTCATCCTTTTCAAAGCATGTCTTCATTAGAATCTTTAGAAAAGCAGTAGGTATTTTCTCCTATCAATTAAATATTATTGTTATAATTCACTAACAACAAAAATGGTAACTATTTCAGGAATCAAGACTAAAAAGGACTTCTCTCTTCTAGGAGAATACACATATGGGTAGCCAGATGGTAAAGGGAACTTCTTGGTGAAAAGCAAATCAGAACAAGAGGAATGCTGAACAAACCCAGTGGCCAACAACATCAATCTATGACAAACTCAATTAGGAGAGAGCTCCATGAGGCTGTTTCTCCAGTCTGCTCCTCTCTGACTAACAGCGGTGGAGAATACTACCTTTTTATTTTCCTGTATGCCGACTCTTCTTTGTCTAGACTCCTTGCAGACGCACAAGCATTCTAACACATCTGAGAAGTGCAGTCTATTGTGGGATATTAAAAATTAAATTGAAAACATTAATTGGAAAATCAACATTTAAACAATTGAAGCAAGAATTCATTATTTCATTAGTTAACATACTACTAATATTTTATGTTACAGTGTAATTACAAAATAGCAGAACTGGCATAAACGGGTTTGGGAACGAACCAAATAGTCTCTAGGAATGCACAGGGCATAACTGGTAGACGCTGACATTTTGGGCATACTAGAGAAATCATTTAAAACATACATTTTATTCTAAAACATTTAAATATACTTTACCTTTTTGTTGTAGAAGACATTTTCTTTAAAAAGCTATCTCATTTCTCTTATATAAAGTAATCCCTGATGTTTCATCTATAATTTCCAGTTTCTAATCATCTTTAAAATGGATGAAGACCATAAATTTGGTTATGCAGCACCTTAGAGCAAAAGACTTCTAGATTTCCACAATTCTCACAGGAATCACAGTTGTCATATTCAAGAACTAACTTATTCAATAAATTGTCATGTGTATTCAAAAATGTTTACTTTAACCAAAATATTTTTGTTGTCTCTCCATAGAAGTCAATTTAGTTTTCATAAATGCATGAATTCCTTATCTCATTAGTTAACATACTACTGATATTTTATGGAACAGTGTAACTACAAAATAGCAGAACTGGTATAAACAGGTTTGGGGATGAACCAAATAGGCTCTAGGAAAGCACAGGGCATAACTGGAGGATGCTGACATTCAGGGCATACAAGAGACTGGTGAGATGTGGGCATCCACCAGGACATTTTACCAAGAAAACAGCATTTCTGCTGTACAAAGTGTCCAAAGTGAGGATCAGTTAAAAGGACATATTTTATAAACGTTCTTTCCCCTCCCTTCAGATCATGTCTCATATAACCGGTCAGATTTAAACTCAGATATAGTCACAATCTTTGTTTTTCTTCTTAACACTACACTCTGCCTCTTCAGCCTCTCAGTAAGTGATCATAAATCCGAGAGATTTCCCTCTAGTTTATCACAAGCTCATTCTATAGACCTGAGTTTGGGATACATAGAATGTTTGAGTTTCTATAGATCAAAGTTTGCTATGTGTTGCCCCCAGGATTAAATGAAACCTTATATGTGAAATAGTTCATGCATTCAAAAGTCCTAATATAAGGGCAAAGTTATTTATTCTGTGTATATTTACCACACTTTCCTACCACATTGTGTGCTCCTCAGGACAGGAATAAAATCACAGCTATAGCTTTGCTGATCAAAAGCCTACATTGTACTGAGCACCCAAGGAAGATCAAGGTTGGGGATCGAGCCTGTATGAATATATGCAAATCTTCCTTGTTATCTACATTTGCCGGGTAAAGCCCACACCAGACAGAGAATCCCTCCAATTGTGCCTGTCCCATGAGTCCAGAAGCATTGCTAGTGAACAAGAAAATGATGACTTATACAGCTCCTGGGAGTTAATGGGGTGACACCAAAGACTGACAAAGATGATGAGCATGTGGCTTTATCTTGGAGGAATGGCAGCTTCACATAAAACCACAGCTCAAAGGTTTCTGACATTGTTTCTTGCTTTCTTTCTATTCTATAAAAAGTCTGTTTTAAAAATCATTGAATATAGTTTTTTACAGGGAAAGTTTCTGTTTTTTCAGGAAGGAAAACAACCTGTCATTAATGATTTATGTTTTCCTGGTCTGTGGATTCTTTCCTTCCTTCTTCCCTCCCTCCCTCCCTCCCTCTCCTTCCTTCCTTCCTTCCTTCCTTCCTTCCTTCCTTCCTTCCTTCCTTCCTTCCATACTTTCTTTTTTCTTTTGTCAAGAGGTGGGAGGATAAAAGCATGAGGATATCTGATACAAATAAAAGCAGCTGAATTCTTGATGTCTCAAAGGAGACCCAAGCACATCTTTTTCTAGGTTCAGATAGCCAAAAACAATGATGATTCTTAAACTTTAACCTGCATCATAACCTTACTAAAAAAGGACTTATCAAGCCATGGACTGCTTTGATCAATCTTTATAATTTCTGACTCAGCAAGTTAGGAGTGAAGCCCCAACTGTTTGTTTCTCCAACAAGTTCTTAGCTTGTGCTACTGCCCTGAAAGCACACTGAGTATTACTTCCCTAAGCCCTAGAATACTAGTTCACATACCATGCAGTGGTCACCTACCATGTGCCAGGCTCTGGGGGGCCTCCCAGAGTCTCAGTTCACAACTCAAGAAGCTCATAGTCAAGATAGGGCAACAAACAGACATATGCATGACTTTACTTATTCCCTGACAATTAAGAAGATGCAGTATTCATGTTCTTTTGTAGCAGAAGATGCCCCCCTCATCAGCACACTTCAGTCTTTTGGTTGCCCAGGTAACAGTTCTGGTTCCTGTTCCTGTTATTTTTGTGTCTTAGAAACAGCTGGTCACAGTGATGCATAGCTGGTCACTATAGTGCATATTGTAAGAACCAATCCCCAACTGACAAGCCATTCTGCCTCTGTGCTTCCTGCTTGCTTATCCCATATAAGGCCTAGATCACCAGAGATTGGGGCCTGATATTTTAGAAACTTCCAGTTAGTACCTGTGGATGTGAATAAATCTGCCTCCAAATCCTGGGCATTGGTTCAATGTTTCTGTTTGCTGCGGAACTTTCTCTGGGCCTCAGTTTGCCTTCCAGCATCTCAGCCTTCTGGGAATATTATTCACTCCTCTATTCTTTTCAGCACTAGCTCTTCCCTCCTCTAAGTGGACAGCCATGGTGGAAGGCTGTTCCCAGATCATGGATTAAAAGGAAAATTGAAGGATGAGTGTGGATGCCCAGAGCCTGACATTTCAATGTAGCTGCTTTCTGGGCCAGGAAAACACTGAGGAAATAACCAAGCAGGGCCCTCAACACGGGTCAGCAGTGCTTTAATGTGAAAGGCATAGTACGTAAGTCTGGGATGACCCTCTTACTCAGTCTCTAAGCTACAGATCTTTTGTCTTTTGCACAAACTGCCACCCTGGATTTAAGGTTTGGCTTAGGTGTTATTATTTCTATGAAGTTTTCTGTGACTCCCCACCCTCCATTGTCCCCAGTGATATTAAACTGTCAAGAGTTATAGATTTTGTTCCTATCCCTTCTGTGGCAGCTGCTTCTTCCTGTTTCATAGAATAATCTAGAATTACTTCCCTTGCTGACTCTGAGTTCCATCTTTTCTCAGAATTTTCTATTGCACCTTGTCATGTCTGACAGCATTCAACACACATCAGACAGTTAGAAAATCCTTTAGTCCTAAAGAATTCTTCTCGGTTCTAATGAAGCAAAGAGTTTATGCTACAGAAAATCTCCAAACTCATAATGTGAAAGAAGAAAAAAAGAAAAGAAAAAGAGAAGTTGTGACAGAAAGAGGTGGGAATGGAACAAGTCCGTTCAAGAATTTGGCTGGAGGCTGGAGGGAAGGGATTACAGGTTTGCTAGGGATCACAGTTAGCTAGTGGAGGACTACAGAAATTCCAAGACTCATTTACTGAGGTTTTTGTTTTTTAGTTTTCCTTAGCATCCCAAGTGTGGTCAGGCTCCTCTGGGCAGTATTTGTTGTCATCCTAAACATTCTCTGAAACATCAGCGTTTGATGTATCTCTCAAGAGAAATCCACAGTGCATTAACAAAAGATAATAATTCACTGAAACAATTTTTGGAAAGAAGGGAGAGAAAACCGACTTCACATACCACACATCAAAAAAGTTATCAAATACCTCATTTAAACTTTCAACCTAATAACAAATGGAAAAAGATTCTCCGAAGATAATGAATTTATTCCAGAATGAACACCACAATGGGAATACATGTGGGTGTATCCAACCAGGCAAAGAAAGACAAGGGCTTTTAAAGGTAAAATGAAAAGGATTACATAACATTACTGGAAACAGTTATGTTGGCTTCAGGATCAATAATAAGGGTGGCGTGCTGGCCCAAGGTTGGTGTGCTAGTTAACTATGCCAAGCTTTAGTAAGACACCCCCAACTAAACTGGATCGGCACAGTGCTGGTGTGCTGAGGGGATTTATGGAAGTCAGCAGGCCCACCCGAGGGACACACATGGCCTCAGTGGTACAAAAGGACAATGAAGGAAGGCTCACTGCTGTTTCTTCAGAGGAGCTCCAGTCTTCACCCTCATCTCAGAGGGCGTCTCCCGGCTCTTCAGCTTTCCACCGCAGACCCCCGGCCTCCTGATACAGACTTACACAGGACACTCCCTGAGCCCCAGGCCTTTGATCCTTCGGGTCTCCAGTGTGCAGACAGACCCTCTGCACTCTTCCACACCTGACTCTATGAGTGGCCATTGGAAGCCAATCTTATAAATTCTTATACATTTGTATATCTTGCTTTAAATCTGTTTCTCTAGGAGTCACTGACTGATATAGTTGGACAGGTAGACAGATGTCCTTGATGAACTTTGCAGAGGCTGTCATGCAAGACTGTGGCTCTGAAAGTGTTTTGTCAGAGCTGTTATCAGGTATAGAGGGATGAGATCTCCTTCCTTCCTAGCTTTACTCATTTATTTTTGTTAGGGTTTGACACAGGTCACTCCACTTTGGTTCTGACTTCTCCAAGATCTCTTGCATCAACCCACTCACTGTTTACCATGTTTTCTCCAATCAGTCTCTGAAGCTCTGTTCCCTGCCCCAAGTACTTCAGCTCTTTTCTGGAAACCTAAGTAGTAGCACAACTGAGCATGTCCCATTGGAGGTCCCCAAACATCCCTCCCCACTTCAGTGTTCACAAAAGTATTAGCTTTTATTAGAATCTCATGATTGTACCCTTAGGTGGACACTTCCCCAAAAGAATTAGAGCTGACCCTTTGTGACAGAGTCTGGTGGAGGCGGACCGTGTAATTTCAGGAGTCAGAACAAAATGCCCTTAGAATTCCCACTTTGTTTCCTGGAGTTTAAGCTCTCTCTGGTGTCTGACCCGCTAGAGGAGATGTCCAGCTCTCCTGAGGGTGCCATGAGACACTTTGTAGAATTGCCTTGAGCCTACATGAAGAGAGTAAGATGCCCAGCCAGCTCTCGCTGCCTAGCCCAGCCATGGGAACCATTCCAGTTGAGGCCTAAGGCATGGCATGGAGCAGGGAAAAATCATCTCCTCAGGTTCTGCCCATATTTCAGCTTCCTGGGTAATTCCCGTGACTCTAAGCCACTAAATTTTGGGATGGTGCTGCACAGGAACAAGTAACAAGACCATCCTTTTACCAATAACCAGCTCCTGGGGTGCTGGGAGAGGCAGGGACACAGCATTTCTTTGGACTGCTGACACAGGGTACACCTTGGAAGATTCCGCTGCCACCCCAGGTCCCCAGAGCAGCTCCAGTAGCACCAGATTCAAGCCATTCTCCTTCCCTGCTTCTTCAGAGCCTCTCCACTCCTGCCTGTCCTTCTCTAAACTTTCACTTTAGTCCTAAACAAGGTGAGCTCCTTGCTGAGAATTTCCAGTGCATTCCATAGCTCCCAGAATAAAACTGTGGCCTAAAAGACTGTGCATGATTTAGTCCCTGTCTAGACTCTAATCTCACCTCAAACACTTTACTGCATGGTTTCTCAGGTCACTACACCCCAGACACCATGACTTGCTCAGTTTTTCCAACAAACAGAGCTTTTCCCCACTGCAGGCTTTTGCCCACACTATTCCCTCACCTAACCCTCTCTTTCACTGTTCTCAGTCACCTCCTGGCTTCCAGTGCACTGTTTGGCTTCTGCCTTGGATCCTTTAGAGTTCCGGCATAGATTTTTCAGCCTCCCACTGCAGATCCACCAGCCTACTGGTGTGGACTTGCGCGGGACACTGCAGTGAACTCCAGACTTTGGATTGACCTTGTGGTTGACCATCATAGGCCAATCTTGTAATTTCTTGTACATTTGTGTATCTCATGTTATATCTGTTTCTCTAGCAAAACCTTGATTAATACATAGGGCCAGCAATTTTCTCTAATGCTATTGGTCTCTCTCAGCTTAAATGACACCTCCTGCAGACAGACTTCTTTGAGCCTGTATCTAAACAGGCCTGTTCCATGGCTCATTATTTCTTTTACAAAAGTTATGAAATTTTGTTATAGTCTTCATAAAAAATTTTAAATACAGTTATAATGAAAAAAATATTTAACAATCTTTCAATCAAATTGCTTTTAGTCAACCAGCCCCACTAGAATGTGAGCCCCGAGAGATCAGAGATGGTGTCCATCTTACTGGCAACACCAAAAACATGTCTCACTCATAGTAGATGTTCACTGAACATTTATTGACTGCTAATGCTGAGAGCTTGTCTAGAACGTACACGCATAAACTAATGCATCGGGATCTTGTTGCAGAAGCAATTCTAAGGAAACCAACGTGGACAATAAGTCGTGCAACTGTGTTGGAGGTAAAGGACTATAGGGGGTTGTTTTTCATTTCTCTTCTCCCGTTTCCTGCATACTATCACTGTTTATATAAAAAAACACCTTTAAAAGGAAATACACTTCACGGATCACTTTCAGTAATGCAAAATATCCACAGCTGATCATGACCTTGTTCCTTGAGGACCAGTTCTGACTGAGTGCAGCAGAGTGATCTATTACACTGGCAAGTTCTCCTGAGGCCACTTGTCCCTTGTTCTCTGCATGGGACAGGGAGGCCTCTTAGTGTCATCCATTCCAGAACTCAGTCTGTGCTACTCTACAGAAGTTCAGAGCGACCACTTCCCTTGATGAGCTTCAGATGTTCTGGTCTGAAACTCACTGTGTACAGCGATTACATGGCCTCGCAGTTCCCCTGGCCCTGAAACTGTTGATTGCTTGATGCTGCTAATCATGAAATAGGAAAAGTAAGTTGAGTCCCTGGCTCAAGCAAGCAGTGATTTCAGTGCACTTGGAGCTCCCTGCACTTTGAAAGGATGAGCAGAGACTCTCCCAGATTGTGACTGTCTTTGTTGTTCGTCTCAAACATGGAAGAATAAACTCCTTTGTAGCAAGACTTTTTCTTCCCAGGTTTAAGTGATGATAGATATGGAGCCTGCCTCCATGGCAGTCTGTAGACAACATCTCCAGAGAATCTCGAAAACTAAAGTGTGAGCTGAAAATACTGGGAATAGCATCACCATGAACTATTTCCTGTGTTTCACTGCTTCAATGCTTATTTTCTTGCTGGGTTGAACTCTGTATTAGCTGTTTGTTTGTGTGCTTGTTGAGACAGGGCAATGCTGTGTAGTTCAGGCTGGCCTGGAACTCTATGTAGCACAGACTGATCCTCCCGTCCCAGCCTCCTTAGTGTTGAGGTTACAGGTATTTGCCACTATGCCAGGTTTGAACTTTTTATTAGTAACTCACATCACGCCCTTGTATTTCCTGTATCTTGACTGAAGTCCTATTCTGACAGTATAGCCAACTCTTTTCGATTTGGGTCTTTTCCTACCCTTTTTGTCTTTGAATCTAATTGGCTCATGTTTCTCAGCCCTTCTCCCAGTCTCTGTCTCTCAGTGGTAGGGCAGTGCCCCTCCACAGGGAAGGGAATTAGTGCTCAGGAAGAGCTCACCTCCCTCAGCTGGCTGTTTATCTCACACTTGCCTTACAGCTCCTTGTCCCTCATCGTCTGCACTCCTGTCTTTTGAGTTGTTCTGTGGGAGTGAGTGTTTGAGTTTCTTTCTCATCTGTTTATACTCTATAGCTATTTTCTTTGAGGTTACCATGAGCATTACATTAGAAATCCTAAGGTGATACTACTCCAGTGTGAATTTGTGCCAGCTAAACTTTGCCACATACAAAATGCTGCCTGCCCAAGGCCTCAGCCTTGCTCCCTTTGGGTGACTAGATAAGTAATTTCATCCACGCCTGCCACACTGTGTCTCAAAAAGTACAGTCATGTTGGGTTTTGTTTTCACACTTGGGTCTCTTACATCATGTGGAGCACAAAACTAGTCCTGATTTCTATAAATATCCATGTATTTATCTTATCAGAGTTATTTCTTCAGACAAGTTTGCATCACTGCCTAATGTCTCTTCGTTTCAGCCTGGAATACCTTTCACCTAGGGCAGCCTGGTAGAAGGGAAATAAATCCCACAGTGCTTGTATCTGGGATATCTGAATTTCTCCATGACTTTTGAAGGACAGTTTTGCTGGCTATCGAATTCTTAGTTGAGAGATCTTTTGTTTGTTTGTTTTGCTTTGCTTTTTCATTCAATATGGCACACATCAACCCATTTCCTTTTGGCCTCCAAGGTTTTTTTTTTTTTGTTGCCAGGATTGAACGCAAGACCATGCACTTGCCAGGCAGGCACTTATGCCACTGAGCTAAATCCCCAATCCCAACCTCCAAGGTTTTTGAGGAGAAATCTAATAATTATCTTTTGGAAGAAATCATAATGATATGTATCTTCCTGTAAGTTTCATAGGCATTAATATTATATAGTGTTTTATAAACAGACCATTACATGATTCTAATATCAGTGAAGCTGTAGCATCACTTTCAGCCCAGTAAGAATTTATTTATTTATTTTGAGCCCAGTAAGAATTTAAACAAAAAGGAATTAGATATGTTGGGTGTAGATATCATATGATTTCTAAAAACAAAAGGTATTTATAAATTACAGTACCTTTTGTTTTTGGATACCTATTATATATAATATCTTTTGTTTTTAATACCTATTATAACCAGAACAAAAAGTACTTTGAAACATACTGTGATTTTAATTTGTTAAAAATTAAGTATCAGCTTCCATAACCTATATTAGCAAGAAAACTTGTGAATCTTTTTTTTTTTTTTTTTAGTTAAAGAATAAAAGGTCTTAGAGGCCAAGAAGTGAGGTCCTCATTGTGGATTTAGTTAGTCGTGTCCAGACCATGAAATGGTCTGGCCTCACAGGAGTCTGTGAGGTCATTTCTGAGGTTAGTTATACAATATATACACTGTGCTGGGTTGGGGGAGCTTGTTCTGGAGACCCTCTTGGTGACCTGGGATTTGTGCCCAGTGTGTTTTTGGTGATTGGTGTTTTGGCGATTTTGGAGGTTTGTTCCACCATGTTGCCCAATTTGGATGTTGAGCACAATGAAGTACAATCGGGGCTGGATCTCACAGGCAGCTCCTGTGGAAAGAGCCTCACTGATGCATATTAAGTTCTGGGCGCCATTGGTCATGAGGCTTTGCTAAGGTACTGCTAGCAGAACATCCTGCCACCAGGACATCAGTGGTTGTTAAAGTGCTGCAAAAGAAGAAACTGAAACCCACCATCATTATAGCTGAGGTAGAGATCTTAAAGGAGCAACAGCACCCCATGGTCGTCTAATTGCTGGAGGTCATCGAAACCCAAGGTAAACTCTACCTTGCAGGAGACTGTGTGAGTAGGGGATACCAGTGGCAACACATCTGGAGGTTTTATGCACTGACGGTAAAAGAGGTTCAGAGATTATTCCTCCAGATTGCCAGGCACCGTGCAGCACTGCCATGGCTGAGGTTTTGTCCATAGAAAACTCAAGTCTGAGTATGTATTACTGGACTCCAAAGGAAATATCAAGATCACTGACCTTGGGTTGAGAATAAGTTTGTTCCTGGGCAGAATGTGACCTTGGGTGGTTTTACAACATGGTATGCTGCCCCTGAATGAGTCAGAAAAACCACACTAGGGCCTATAGGTGGAAGTTTGGAGTCTCAGCCTTATGCAAGAAGAGTTCAGTGAGGGTCACTCCCCTATAGAGCAGCCATCTGGGACAGCAGATTTAGATGGACAGATACTCCTCTCCTTGCTTCCTTTCCTCTGATCTCCAAAACCTAATCCACAATCCTAATCCTCGACCACAATCACAAAGTGGCCGACCCTGAACAGACTTCTCAGTGCCTGTGGCTCTGCTGGAGAGCTCCTTCTCATAATCCTCTTCCTGAGTCACTCCTCAGTCGCAGAAGACCAGGATCCTGGGCATCGGATGGGGTCTGACCCCATTAACAGCACTGAATCCCTGTGGCTCAGGAAGTACAATCACCAGATGGCCACAGTTTTGCTCCTGGACACCAGGCCTGTCAGGGAATAGATGCCTCTGGTCTGAGAATGAGGAGGTAGTGTTGCTGTCCGCCCCAGGTCCTGCCCCTCAGCTCTCCTCCCAAGGAGAAGGGCCACTGAGCCTCCCAGCCACACTGACTCCTTCCTAGGGGTGATGCTCCCTGAGCAGCAGGATGGAAGAAGCTCCCTGTCTCTCATCCAGGTTTGCAGCATCACCCCTCCCAAGATAGCCTGCCAGCCCAGGCCTCAGGCATCTTGCTTGAGCTCCTGCACCACCTCATTGCCTGCCAGGATGGGAAGGCAGGTCTAGAAGGCAGTGAAGAAGACAGCAGCCAGCCTGCTGGCTCTGTGCTTCCCCTTCCTGCTGGCCTGGCACAAACCCCTGGCAGAGTGAAACAAGGTGATGCCAATGTAAGTAGTGGATGTCAAAGACCAGGAAAAACAGGGAGGGAGGAGGCAGCCCAGGAGTCCTTCCTGCGTGTTACCTGTGTTGATGCCACTTTCAATTGTCAACTTATAATTTCAGGAGGGGAGGATGAGTCCTTGGTCAAAAGGAAGAGTGAGCTTGGAGATCTACTGCAGAGGAGGGTGGCAGTGAATAAAATCTGGCATGTTTCCATGTAAGTGTCCATTTCACATATCTCCTCACACTTTCAGTGGAGATCCAGGAGCAGCACTCCCAGTCCTCGAAGGATGTAGAGTTCCTGGTAATGGCAGATCGGCTAGGCAGCTTAACCAGCTTTATGAGGCAGCCGGATTGTACTTCCAAGCTGTGGTGAGCCTGGCCCACCCAGGCCGGTTGCCTCCATCTAACACAGAGGACACGAGTCCTAAGTGCCACAGGCTTCTGTGACACCTGGAGCCACCTGGAGTCCAGAAGGGCCTGGGACACTTCACTCTGCCCCACCCTGGGTCCCTCTGCCTGCCCAAAGGAGGAGGTTGCAGTGAGTCACCTTGCAGGCCTTGTCTAGTGGAGCTGGAGGGGAAAGGAGAGGGGAAGGTTGCCTCCACATCTAGTGGAGCTGGAGGGGAAGGAGAGGAAGGTGTGCAGCCCCAGCAAGGTTCAGCAGGAGCTGAGATCCAGTGGGAAGAGAGACAAGGCGGAGTTGTCTTCCAAACTGCAAGGTCCTGGCCAAGGTGTCAGAAGTTCTGGCCCTGGGGAGGCCTGACTGAGCACTCATTTTCATCTTCAAGCTGACTCACATAGGTGTTCTCAGACTTCAGCTTGCTAACTACTGGCTGGTGACTTCAGTTCTTCATCACCTGAGCTTCCTGAGTGTTTGCCTGCCCTTTTCCCAGGGCAAGACATCCAGGACAGAGAAGGAAGGAGGGATGGTGAATGACCCAGACAAGAACTTGAGCCGTGGTCCTCTATGACCGAATCCTAGGCATGCCACACCATCATGTCACATCTGCTCTATGCTACTGGGCACACAGTCTGATCCTCATGTAAGGGACTGCACAGGCAGGGATCACCAGTAGTTGAGGACCCAGCATGAGGGCCAACAGGAGGCTGCTCCCATAGTTAAGGTCTTCAGAGGTGCTGCTTGGTCCAGACTCGTCCCATCTACCTACCTAGAGACTTCCCGCCAAGGTCCTGCTCATTGCTACAGAGGCCAACAGGCCCTATGTCAGCACGCCACAGTGTGCTATGTGGTGGGAACTGACCAAAGCTGCTCGATTCCTATGGAATAAGTCTGCGGGGCAGGCAGTGCTGTAGTCTCCATCAGTAAACAGAGAATAGGAAAAGCTGAGCAATACGTTTAGCCACGTGTCTCCTGTGTCACAGGACCAGCTATTCCCTATGTCGTTCCTCAGAGCACAGATCTCCCCCTTCAGTCACTGCTTCTTGTGCACCGGCTCCGGGCCTGACCTGCCTGTGCAGCTTGCTTCCCACGTGGCTGGCTTACCCCTTCCGCCTTCACACTCCTCTTCCCATCCTACCACACGGATTTCAAGACCTTTGGGCGCCCAATCACGGTCCCACAGCTGAAATCCTCTTGCTCCAGCCATCTCTGAAGCCCGGTCTTTTGAAATGTGTTAAATGCGCTGGATTTAACACATGGCATGGTTCACAAATAGTCCACATGTGCTTGGAACCAGTAGGTCTTCACCACGGATGCAGTCTTTTTAACCTCATTAAATAAGCTGTTATTCAGATGTGTATCTTTTGTGATTTTTGTGTGTGGGGCCTAATAAATCACTTAAATATATGAAAGTCTCCAGTATAAAGGTGAATGTCAATATTTCCTCATGGAGCTATATTACAGTGTTAGATGTGTACAAGCTTTATCTTGTGGGTAAATTAATCTCTCACCATTAGGGAGAGGCCACATTTGCCCTGGAAGGGGAGAAAAAAGGGGAGAAAGAGATAGAAAGGCAAATGCAAGTGTGAGAGGAAGCCGATTACCACAGTTTACACTGTTCAGTTCCTTGAAGAAGGGTGATAATTTGCCTTCTCCACAGTCTGCAGCCTGGACATTGGGTACAAATTCCATGCCCAGCAGATTTCTTCAAGACAGGGATCTCCCTGGTGTCACAGCCCACTGGGGTCCCAGCTGTACTGAATATTCTAATAGAAATGTCACCTGGGGCAGACTGGGATTTTTTAATTTTTAAAAAAGTTTTATTAGTACATGTTTGTGGTACATAATGATTACATTCATTGTGAATGAGTACATGTACATAACACATCTCAATTCCTTTTCAACCCTTCCCCTCTACCTCCTTTTTTTTGCCAGCATCAGATTCAGTTATTTATGTTGTTATAATGTTAATTATCATCCACACAGATTAACAGTCAGACTAACAGGCCAAAAACATATAAAATATATGAGACAATTACAGTAAATCAAGATCCACTTTTAGATACCTTGGCCATGCTATATTATAGCAACTTTTCTCTCTCTCTTTTCTTTCCCCTGTGTCATCTTTTATTTTGCACTTTATATATTGAGTTTCTCATACAAGAGAAACCATGTGATAGTTTTTGTGTGTCTGATTTACCTCACTTAACATTCTCGTTTTAAGCAGCCAGCTAGATGATACAGATACATTTTCAGGCTTATGCTTCTGTGACTGTTGTCCTATTGTGTCATAACAGTTAGAGATATCTAAGAACTGTGTGGCCCAGCCTTTAAAAGTGACATTTAAGTAGAATGGTTAAAAGCTAACAAATTTAGGTAAAATTTATGTCATTTAATATTTTGTAATTAGGTAAAAGTAAGACTAAAGGTTTTTTTTTTTTTTTTTGGTACTGGGAATTGAACTCAGGACCATGTGCTTACCAGGCAGGTGCTTATGCTGCTGAGCTATACCCTTGGCCCATCCTAAAGGATTATTTTATACTAGAATGGAGATTTAAATGTGTTTCAGAGGTAATAACAAAACTGAATATAATTTCATTGTTTTTGTTATGCTAAAATGCTAGTTACCCTTGGTCTCAAATCTTCTCTATAAAATTTAAAATTTTTAATTGTTAACATTCTACAGGAATATGACTTCTGTGGTGACCATTATTGGTAAAAAAAAAAAAAATAGCAGTTCTCTGGTCATACTTTATATTTTAAGGTTCTTGGTATCTAGATAAAATAGTTAAACCTACTGCTTCTACTGAATGCCGTGGTGCCTCAGTTCATGAACTTACTTAATTCTTGCCATGATTTTGATTGCAACCAAGTTGCATATGCTTGGTGCTATAACTGATCTCCTGGGTGTTCAATAATTGAGGTTTGAAGAAAAGCTAAAAAAAGGATAACTGGGCTAGCAGGACAATCAGTATTTTGGCCCTGGCCTTCTTCCATGGTCAACAAGGACCCAGGACATGAGAAGATCTTGCCACAAGATCTTATAACTTTAGTGAGTCACCCAACCTCTTAAGCAGGGGGACTGTAGGACTCCACAAAACAGGAGTCAACCAGTGTGCACTGTGCTCAAAGGAGGGTTACTAAAGAGAACAAAGTATCTCCCACACTTCCATAGGAAGCCACAAGATCAAGCAAGGCCATGACCCATCCTGGCATATGACAATGGCAGAGGAGCTAAGAGGCTCTGTACATGGTTCCAAAACTAATCCCTGAGGAGGCTTAACTGATCCTGCTATGTATAAAGAGATATTAATTTTGATTAATCTCATTTTAACCTTGGTCTCAAACACCTAGCAGAACAGTACAACCAAAAATATGCAAAAAGGGTGGTGATATAGTATAGACATAGAAAGGTGTGTCCAATTACTACACTGATTCTGAGATAGGAGTCAAGGGCATGGAAAAGGTAGCTGGGGAAGTAGGCATCACCCATTAATTATAAAATCCCAGGACACATGCACAGCATGGTTCCCAAAGCTTCTCATGAGAACTTGAGCAGATTTTTGATAGGAAAGTCTAGACCTGACATCAGCCTGAGGAGTGCAAATACAAAAACAGTCCACAACGAGTTTTTGAGATTCCTTCTTGTGTGGTGGCCCACCCTCACACTGTGGGGTATATATATTTTTTCCTTTTTACTAGGCCAAAACTCACTCTGCAGAGCCTGTTTCTTTTCCTACTCTTAATAAAACTTTGCTACCATTTGTGCTTGTCTTGACCAATTCTTTGCTAAAGACAGAAAAAAAAACCAAAAAACCCCAACATAGAAACCACCTCCAGAAGAAGACTCCAGCACGCCAGAACCTGGTAAACATCCCCGGTAGCAGTCTCCAGCTATGCCTGTAGTTGACCACTATTACGGTTCAATGAAGCTAAAAAGCCACAGCAAATCTATAGAAACTGAATGAAAGTCTTTAAATTCCTTAGATAAAATTGTTCTTCAAAATTGCAGAGCTCTCCATTTTTTTACAGTTAAAACCAGAGGGACTTGTGACCTGATAAATAAAATTTGTGGTCGTCACGTAAATGGACTCACATCAGGTGGAAAAATAGCTCAAAACAATAAGAGAAACATTAGATTTAGATCCATACTCTCAATACAACGTTCCTGGTTAAGATTCCCCTTGCTCACAAAATCTTACTGTGAATACATTATAAAGAGGTTGTATTTCTACATATTTCTGAGACTACAAGCAAATGATTTTTCTTTTTATAAAACTTATTACTCTTTTAGACATCATATTATAATGATACATACATACCCATGTGTTAGCACAGCTCATATTGAGCAAATCTTGGACACAGCCTATATGTCAATCAACAGATAAATAGGTACCAAAAATGTAGTATTTACACAAAATGGAGCACTTGTCTGCCATAAAGATAAACTTGAGTTATCTGCAGGAAAATGGATGCATCTTGAGACTATAATGTTCAATGAAATAAATCAGATACACAAGCTTAAATATCACATGGTTTCTCTTATATGAAAAACTCAAAGTATAAGAGCAAAATAAAAGACAGGTAATGGGAAACAGGGAGATAGATCTTTTACAAATGGTATCTAAACACTTTTTTTTTTTGGTACCAGGGATTGAACTCATGACCTCATGCTTGCCAGGCAGGTGCTTATGCCACTGAGCTAAATCCCCAGACTTGATCTTTTATAAACAGGAAGGGGACAAAGAGATGGGGGAGGGAAGCAGTAAGTGGGGAGACGTGGAAAGAATTAAGATGTGCCATGTACCTATACTAAATGCCCGTGGTGAATGTAATCATTACATGCCGCAAACATGTACGAATAAAAATTAAAATGGAAAAAACTATTACTCTCTTACTTTTATACTCTTTATTACAGAAAATTTCAAACATACACAAAAATAGAGAATACGACATAATGAACTCACGAAGAACCCATCACCAGCAGTGACAACCTACAGGCAATCTTGTTTCATTTATTCTATCACCATTACTGTCCCTCATCACATCATTTTAAGGTAATTGTAGATATTATATTGTTTTATCTGTAAAAATTTCAGTATGTATGTGAAGAAAATTTTAAAAACATCTTTAACTTGGTCATATCTTACAAAAATTTAAAAATTCTCTTACATAACAAAAATTCTCTTATATATAACATATCCAATTAGTATCATAATTGCCTCGTAAATGTCATATCGTGGTCCTCTCTGCCTCAGTCTCCTTTCCTTCTTTCCAGTTTCCATGAATCAGGATCTAAACACAGCCTGTAAATTACAACTGGCGGATGTATCTCTGAAGTCCTTGTAATCTTTAAGGTGTCCTCCCATCTGTGCTCTTTCACTCTCTTTCTTATTGCACTAATTGACAAAACTAGTTATTTGTCCTGTAGTATTTCCTACTGTATCCATCTACCTGAGTTGCTATTAAAAAAAAAAATCACACACTAGATAGACAGCAGAAATTTATTTTCTCCTTGCTCTCTAGGCTAGAATTCAGAGATGAAGGTAAAAGCAGGGTTGGTTTCTGATGAGGCTACTCTTCCTCAAACAGCTAATTTCTCCCTGTCTTTGCTTGACTTTTCCTCTGTGGGCACAGGTAGAGGGGTACAGGGGTACAGGGAGGTGCCTTCATCTCGGTGTCTCTTATTCTTCTTCTAAAGACAACAGTCCTATCAGATTAAGGCTCTAACTTTATGTTCTCATTTAATCTTAATTCCTTAAAGATCCTAACTCCAAATACAGTGATTGGAGGTTAGAACTTTAAAATATGAATTTAAGGGGAATGAGATTCAATTAATAACACCCACAGTCTTCATTTTGTTGATTACATTGCCATGGTACTATTTAACATGTTCTTCATCCTTTATATTTTCTCTATCTTTGTAATTGAATCTAGAAATTTGCTAAGATTAACATTTAACTTTGGCATGAGGTTATTTCACAACACTACTGTATATCTTCTTGTATAATAATTTTTATAAAGGACTTTATATATATTAACAGATTTATAGTTTGTCCAAAAATGAAACCCAATTCTCAAACTATTCAAAATACAGACTATATTTTTTAATTCTGTTACAGTTTCAAAGGTGAAATCACAGGTAATAATGACTAATTATTACTAATATTTACTGGGTATGATGTGCCAGACAATTTGCATTTTTTTCCGTCAGTGTAATCTTGCCACAACAGGAACTTGTTCCCTAACTTTTCCAAGGATGAAATAAAACCTTAGAAAATGTTCTTAAACTGTCTTTTAAACACATCTTGAATATTTAGTCAAGTGGTGAATGGATAGAATTCCCTTTTGAGAGAAATGTGAACTTTGTAAGGTATTGTCATAACACACTTTCTTTGCTAGAATAGGCTTCAATAAATATTTGCCAATTTAATGGCATGAAGTTTCACTGCAGCTGGGCATGGTGGTCAGTAATGCCAGCACTCAGGATGCTGAGGCAAGAGGATCATTGTTTTTAAGACCAGACTGAACTGCAAAGCAAGACCCTGTCTCAAAAAAAAAAAAAAACTTTTGCCGCAGCAGACTGATTCATGATTATACTGAAATGCAAAATTCCTGCAGATGGATCTACTTCCCCCAATTAGATTCATTATCTTTCCTCTCATCTGAGTTCCCACCACCTGTCTACATTTCTTCCACTTTATTTCTCACAAAATTTTTGTTAAAATCTTCATTTGATTAGGCACTAGCCCTACAAGGTTTTTAAATTGTGTTTTAACGTGGCAGTTATAGTAACAAAGGGCTCTAAAATCTTCTTTGTGGATTAACTCAATTTGTCCTCACAACAATCCCACAAGGCAGGCACTATTATTGTGCTTGTATTATAGATGAGGTGTGGAGGAGTTAAATAACGTTTTTAGGGGTCACCAGCCAGTACGTGGTGGTGTACAGGATTGAATCCAAGAAATCTGGTTCAAGACCACTGTCAAAGGCTTAGAATGGTCTTTTACATTCAGAAGCCCAAGGTGTGTATCCGTTTTGTCAGAAGGCACGGTGCCGTAGGTAGCACAGGTGCCTTGGAGCAATATCTAGTTCATCACTGCTCTCTCAGTCTGTGTTGTAGTCAGGGTTGTGAGGAGAATAATTAGAATCAGGACAGGGAATTTATAATATTTTATGATGGTCACCCAGAGTTAACACAAGAAAATGCAGGAAATCTAGCCACAATACTAAAGACATAGAATATTTAGTCAAATGCCTGAATCCCACAGCAATGTCCTACATGAGTCCAGATGAAGACCAAGAGCTCATGACAATGCCTCCCATGAGTCCAACTGGAGGTCTAGAGCCCACAAGAAGGACTCACGCCAGTCACTTTTACAGATCCATGCTAGGAAGGCCCAAAGGTCAGCGGTGGAAGCTAGAAAGTATGCTTGCAGCGTGAAGGAGCTGTGCTGGTAGGTTGAGAGTACTATGCTGGAGCCGAGAACTCACACTCACAACAAAGACTACGGCTGTCCTGAAAAGCACCACGGCCATCCTCAGCAAAACAGAGGCCCCAGGCTCCTCCGACAATAAGCACAGTCGAGTACATGCCAGGAAGCCAGCATGAGTTTGTCCTGGAGATTAATCGGCACACGTCTTCCCCTCTGGAGCCAGGAAGCAATGCTCGACGTGAGGACCAGAGCTTCTCCAGGAGAACCAACAGCTCAAACAGCAACACATAGGAGAACTGAGAACCCAGAAGCCAGAAGCCAGAAGCCAGAAGCCAGAAGCCAGAAGCCAGAAGCCAGAACGCCACAACGTCTCTCTTTCCTTCTCCACATCTCTATTTATGCTGGCAACGTTCCTCAGGTGGAACATCTACTACACTCAGCACCATGCCGATTTAATTCAGCTGGCATTAAGCTGACCACCAGTTCTTAATCCGTAACAGTCTGTATGTCTGGTCCTTGATCACCCAGACTGGCTCACGCTCAACTTCACATTGGAGCACTGCAAGTCTTGAAAACAGGCTTAAGTATCCAAAATTGACATACCAGCACACCAGGACACAACTGTTTACCAATCTTATATTTCCCTCATAGCAGGGAAGCTTCGTTGGGTAAATAACTCTAGGTCAGAAAACTCAGAGCCAAGAGAGTGACTTATTACACAGGATTTGGAATCTGAGCCAGCAATGTGGAACTGAAGTAAATGAGAGAGACTTTGCCTGTTGCTAGAAAGGAAGGAAAGCAGTGTGATCCTGTGCTGGTTTCTCATTGTCCTCCGCACACTCTGTATTTTTCTGTCCTTTGCTCAGGGAGGCTGACTTCTGTGGACACCACTAGCCAACCTTGCTGGCCAGTTGCAGTCTGGTTGGATTTCAGCAGTGAGAGGCACTGGCATGTGACTAGCAGGTAGGAGGGATTTCAGAATGCTTTTCCCCTCTTGTTCTTTTTTCAACATACCTCTGGCGTTGGCTGCATCCCTTCAGGGTAGAGCTTCTCAATGACTCCACCTCACACAAGCCCCAGTAAACTCTTTCCCCCTTCATTTTCCAAAGTGTCAGGGTAGTAACAGCTTCCTACTGCTGCTAGTTTCTGTAGCCTTAGTGTCCTGTTTGTTCCCTTGGCCTGGATTATACCTTTATAAGAAATTTTCTCTGAAGTTGCTTAATTTCTGCTATGGGGAATGAATTGGTTTCATAGTGGGACTGCAATGTTCATATCAAAATGGTGCACACAGCCCTGGAGAATCTGGGCAAAGTGGGTAAGGAAATCTAGTAGAAGGCAAATGGGTAGGATTATTCAGGCTGTGGCCCAACACCAAGTGTAGGTGCCAGATCCTCTCCATCTGTGCTGGCTGGGCCCAACGTATAATTTATCATCCAGTGTTATACAATATCCAGTAAGAATAACGATCCCAAGCTTCTAAAAGTCCTTCCTGTGACTGGCTGACAAGGACATCATTATTCCAGGGCTGTGCTAGAAAAATTCTCAAACATACTTTTGCTTTTGTCAGGGCCCCAGATATTGCAACATGTCCTTTTGGTGCTAGAACTAGAGTTCAAAACATGGCTCTTTCTCTTACTAACCTTGTGACTTGGGATAACTAGGTAATCCCCTTAGGCCTCAGTGTTCTCATCTGTAAAATGGGGATAATAATGGAGTTGGGGCAGGGATGAAATGACGTACTACATGTAGCGCTCTTAGCACGATATAGCAAATATTCATGTAGTGCTCTTAGCACAAACAGCAAATACTCAAAAAATGTTATATTAGCATTCCTGTAGTCACATCACTTTGGGTAGTTTACTTCTAGTTTCTGTGCCTCCAGATTCTCACTGGACTAACACCACCAATTTAGATTGGAGTGTATGAAGAGGAAAATGAAGAAAATGCTTATGAAAGTATCCTAGAAACTAGAAAACATCTTATGAATACATAATCTTTTAAAAAATACACAATCATAATTATTATCATAACTTTAAACTAACCAGGGACCCTTAACCAATATTCTAGTAAGCCTTAATAATAGTATCCATAAGATAGAGGAAGATATGTAATAAGTCCCTGAGAAATTCTTAGGTTAAGAACAAACCATTTAAGAAAAAAAAAATAAGCTCAAGACACCATTGAAAAATGGATATGGTTTCATTCTGAGGCTACTAGTTTACAAATAACTACTGGAGAATAATTTCTGCCACAACATCAGATTCATTAAACCAACCATGAACAATGTATTAAAATGTACGGGGCCAGGACAATAAATCCCAGAGCTCACTGTCACCTTCCTGAGGATTCAGAGAGGGCCACGCTGCTCTTCAAAGTACCACACCTCACTGCCCACACGTGCCCCCATGCAGGCGAGCACACGGTCACTGTCCAGGGTCTAGGCTCATGACTACCTAAGTTTCACTGCCCCTCATTCTCTACTTTTGCCTTCCTAGTAAAAGCATTGACTTCATGGTCAAGGTCATAACCTCTTGCTGTTCCTAGCATTCTCTGTGGACCTGGGAGCTTATTAGAAACGTACATTCTTGAGTCCCCAGACTTGTTACATCAGAATCTGCTTTTTAACACAATTTCCAGGGGATCTTTATGCTCAGGAAAGTTGAAAAACCCTGTTGGAATCTTTCTGAACCTCATACTTACCTTGAAATGCTACTGTGAGGATTAAATCTATTCAACGTACCTGACAGATGTGGGTGTTAAATTCATTGCCATCTTTTCTCACCCAACCTTTGGCACATTCATGCCTCCGCCTGTGCCCTTCTCCCTGGCCTGAGTGTCTGAACACTGACCTTAACTTACTTTCTGAGCCACTGCCACTTGGCTGGTGCCCCAGATTCTGACCTCAGCTCTTTCTTTGGAGTCCTTGGCAGGCTAGCCATGGGCTGGTAGACTTGTAAGCAGTCTCCACTGACTTACACACTCCCAACCTCCACCTCCCCTGGCCTGTCCCTTCTGTGGACACTTAAAACCCTAAAGCAGAACTAATTTTAGTCGTGCTGCTCTACTGCTCAAAATGGCTTTGGAATTGTTCCTTGGAATCTGCCTTCAGTCTGACATGGTGCCTGCCCAGCATAGGCGCTCCACTAGGTATTCCTTGGGGCGATGCACGCACAACAAGGCTTTGCTTTTTATTCTTACTTTTATTTGATTTCCCAAAAGTGTGATGCAGAAGACTGAAATTTAATGTCTACATAGGAAGAAATGGCCAAGGAGAACTCCTGGTCTGTTTAGATTCTAGACCTTAAGTCCTTATGCAGCTGAGCCGAAGTGGCCCCCCAGAGCCCAGCTCTGCTCGCTGATTCACCACGAGTCTTGAGGCCAAACTGCCAGAAGATAATCAAGTGTTTCTGGTTCTGGCCTGTTTTGCTCTCCTTAGGTCACTATAGGGTGTCAGTGTCCCACCCAAATCTTCTCCATAGCCAGTGTATGCATTTTCCATCTATGGCAGATGTCACAACTAAAAGCGTCCCCTTGTGAGCTTCTTTGAAAAGCTGCCATTGGATGAGTGTTTTACCTAGAAAAGCTTGGAATATGTCACCCCCTACTTTCACCCCAAGCAGTTAATGACTGATGAATGCAGGAGCACCAAAGCCTAGACCTCTGGTCTCAAGGTGGGATAACATTATGGGTAATTTGCATTCCGGAGTCCCCGTAGAGATTGACACGGTGGCACGTACCTATAATCTCAGCACTGGGGAGGCTGAGGCAGGAGAACTGCAGTGAGTTTGAGACCATCTAGGACACAGCTCAAGGACAGCCTACATTATATAGCAAGACTCTGTCTCAACAAGACCAAAAACTAAACCAAAACAAAAGCCACAATTCCTATAGACAAGGCCAAACTTAGAATCTGAGACCACATCTACCTTGAGGTTACTTCACTACCTTGCTCCTCTCAGTCTCCTACAACTTTCTTTTCAGAGTACCCTCAGTAAATTGCCTGCACCTCTGTTCTGTCCCAGGTTCTGTTTCTAGGGATCTTAATTTAAGACAGTGCTCTTCAGATTCAGTGGATGAGAGGCTGACAAGATTCCTGTTTTCAGGATCCCACAAGCTCACCAAACACCATGTCAACAGCAACCTAATGACTCATACAGGGTCTACTTCTTGCTCCCATCAGCCCACAGGGGCACCAGAGCTGAGTCCAAGAGAGAAGGATGAGGCAGCACTGCTTCAAACCGTGGTCATCAGCAACAGAGGTCGCTGAGCACTTCAAATGCGGCCAGTGCAACCGAAAAACTGAGTGGTCAGTTTCACTCAATTCAATTATAATTTGTTTCTTTAAAATGGATAGTCAATGCAGCTATGAAAAAATTTTAAGCATGTTTAGAATAACTTGGATATGTAAATCTAGTTCATGTTCAGCTGCAAAGTTCAGAAAATTTTATATAGATCAAGAATTTCCAGTGAAAATTTAATGTCTGAATTAGGATGTGCTACAAGCATACAAACACATACATCAAATTCCAAAGATTTAGTACTTAAAATAATTTAAAAGATACCATTTACATTTTAAATATTGGTTTCTTATTAAAACAATAACACTTTATTAAGTACAATGTTATTAAAATTAACTTTGAAAAGTTATTTTCTAAAAATGTGGCTATCTGAAAATTTAAAATTACCTATTTGAGGGTTGGGGATTTAGCTCAGAGGCATAAGCACCTGCCTGGCAAGTGCAAGGTCATGAGTTTGATTCCTGGTATCAAAAAAAAAAATTACCTATGTGACACATATGACATTTCTATTGGCAGCTTTGGTCAAGAACTGAGCAGGCAGATGGAAAGAAAAAGTATCTCCTATTTGTCTTTTCAGACCCTTTATAGCATGGAGCTATTGGGACTCTTGATCCCAATAGCTGGGAGACTAAGGAACCCCTTAGTCTCCAAAAACCAGTAAGAACTATCCAGATGTGGTGGCACACATTTGTAACCCTGGCTCCTCGAGAGACTGAGGCAGGAGGATTGTAAGTTCAAAACTAGTTTGGGCAATTTAGTAAAACCTGTATCAAAATAAAAACAAATAAATAAAAAGAGCTAGGACTAGGAATGTAAGATAACAATAGAATGCCTCTGCATTCAATCTCTGGACCCACTACCACCAACAAAACAAAACAAAGCAAAACAATCTTTAAGAACTAACACTGGGCCTTTATCTAAATTCAACTCTAGTTATTCTCTCCAGTTAGTGGTTAAAGAAACAAAATCAAAGTCTTTGCAGCATTGCCAAGTACAGCAGCTTCACCGTGGTGGCCTCCTAATCAATCATGGCTTCCACTGTGCATACCCTGTAGTCTGGGCCCTGTGAATCTGAGCTGGCCAAGGGACCTCTTCAAACAGCTGAAGTGATGCTCTGCCAATTCTAGGCCTAGACTTCAACAAAACGCGGCAGCTTCCATTATGGTGTTTAGATAATAGGAATTTGGAATCACGGTCCCTGGGCATTAGCCCCCACTGACTTCCCATTCAGTAGTCAGCAGGTGATATGTGACTGCAGGCATGCGGCTAAGGCCCAGCAAGCTACTTCACCAATACCACATGGAGCACACACGAGCCTTCCCTACTGAATTCTACCCAAAGTACAGAATCATAAAAAATACAATAGCTGTTGCTTTCAGCCTCTGAGTTATAGGATAGCTTGTTACACAGCAATAGATTAACTGAAACATTAAGGGTCTTGTAGAAAGTTTCCTTATACATTACTAAAGATTTTTGTTTGTTTATCAACTCATGCTTTTGAATTTACATCATCTTTGGTAAGTTTCATTTAAGCATGTCAAGTAGCTCACTTATAGTCACACAATACTTGCTATTAATTGAGTCCTCATAGAATAAATCCAGTTTCATGCTAAACCACTCCTGTTTTCCATCACTGCATGCACCAAGTTGAGGCCTGTTGCACTGCATTCTTAGCGTGTTCACCCTCCTGTATTCTGGAAGCCACCCCAAGTGAGTACTTACCGTTATACTTCTTTGGACTCATAAAACCTGTGTCCTGGGGAGAACCCCAGGGATCCCTTGGGTAAGTACTTGTCTCACCCAACACTCTACTAAAGAAAATGGCCCCAGTACCTTCTTTTCTGTAGGAAGGTTCCGAGACTCCAGCCATGTGATTTGAATGACTCTAGCCCAGCAACTGGACTCTAATCAACATAGCAGGGATCAGTGGTTAAGGTAAAAAGCAATTAAGTGGAAGCAAGTCATGTAATAGAGATCAACTCTGCTAAGGTGGCCAGGGGTAAAATTATGGATTAAAGATCTTCTATGGAGCATTGTGGCATTAGGCCCTTTGGATTCTTCTTTGCAAAGGACGAAAGTGAGATCATGTAGGGCATTGGAACCTAGGCTGAAATGTGACCAAAAAGGGACTTGAAATAGTGGGTCCTAGAAATGCTGAGATGGCTTAGTTGCCCTGTGTCCTCTCAGAAAGCCCTCATGTCCGAAGCTGGGTTCCCTGAACACTAAAATAAGGATGAATAATGTAATTATTAAAGATGTATCCCTGGGGGAACTGGTAGGATTCAAGGGGAGCAGAACAGGAAAAGCAGAAACCTAAGGATGTAGTGATTTGGGAACATCCTGCAGAGGATAGGCTAGCTTTGGCATGATCGACCTTGAAAATTCTAGAATCCAAGTCACACATCAGAGGTGGTTCCAACTTAACATGGGGGGAACTGATTTTCTTACTCCCCACCAATCAGTCTTTGACCAAATGCTTCTTCAGCAGGAGACATAAACTACTGGGGACTTCCAGCTCTCCAAGACAGATAAAGCAGTTCCAATAATACAAGAAGAATTCTGGGAAGAAGAGCTGCAGGCACAAACCACTGAAGGTAAAAGCACACTGGAGCTGTAGAGGAACACGGAATAGTGAAGAGATCTGAGAATTCTGGACAGAGCCTCAACAGTGTCCAGTGTGCTCCCTCACTGAAAGCCACTCGTGCACACCTCTTTCCTGCAGCCCGAAGGGTATGTTCAGATCGGTGTGTTTATGCTCTCCTTCAATTTACCTGACGGTTTTCAGACTGTTCTCTATTGTTTCCTCTTAGGCCACTATAAATTCAGGAGAACCCAGCTCATAGGGGATCCCTTCCTTCTATTCAGCTAGAATATTTTTGTTTTATATATTGGGAGTCCATGTGTGCTTTTGCTTAAATACAGGTCTCCACAGCTACAGAAATCTTGAAAACTATTTTGATAGACCATGGTCAGAGTGAGCATATTAGTTTGCTACTGCTATACAACAAATTACTGCCAATTTAAATGCTTAAAGCATACACAGCTCAGAGGCTCAGATTGAGCCGTGCCTCTGCTCAGGGTCTCACAAAGCAATAGACAGGAAAGCAGCCTCATGAGAGGCTTGACCAGGAAGGCTCTGCTGCCAGGTTCCTTTAAGTTACTGGCAGAATTCATATTCTTTAGGTCGTAAGACTGAGGTGCTGTATTATTGCAGCATGTCAGGTGGAGCTGCCATGAGGAAACAGGTAGCCTGCAGCTCCTTGCTTTGACCTCTCCCAGAAGCCCTCCTCCAACATGGCAGCTTACCTCTCCAAGGCAGCAATGGGAAGGTGGCTTGTAGTGCAGTGGTGGTGACCCTACGGCTTGCATGCCACAGGGACTTTGTATCACTGAACACTCTAACAGGTTCACCGTCACTGTAGTGCATACTGGCAAGGTACAGCTCTACTTTATATGGATACAATGTAACCAAGGGGCTTATCACGCTACCTTTGCCATCATTACAAACAAGGCTGGTCTACAGCAAGAAAGCAAGGTCTTTCTTTTGCCTGTCCTGAATGTTTCTGATCTATTTATTGCCTTGCTTTCTGACCTGTCCTATAGCGTGGATTTTGACTACATATACCCACCTGTCTCCTGACCCCTAGTTCCAGCTCGGGTTGTATAGTTCCACCCTACCTCAGCATTCCTTTTAGTTGTCTCTGGCTGTACACTAATAATGTTTTCTATTCCTGCCTCAGTTTTCATATACTTTAAATATTATGGGAAAAGGCTAAAACTCACTGAGTCAAACATAACATTATAATTATTAAACAAGAAAAATCTTTATTTCCTGTAGTATTAGGCAATGAACCCAGGGTCTTTAGACTACACCCCCAGTTCGTTCGTTCGTTCTTTCGTTCGTTCTTTCTTTCTTTCTTTCTTTCTTTCTTTTTTTTTTTTTTTTTTGAGATGGAAATTGCCCAGACTGGGCTAGAACTTGTAATCCTCTTGTCTCAACTTCTCAGAGTGGTTTAAATTTCCTAAGAAGTTATTTTAGATTAATTATTCTTGACTGACTTGATAAATTCTACATTATTTAAATTTAATTTTAGCCTTGCAATTATTTTTTTAAACATAAAAGATATTAGCTTTAGGGAATTTGGCTGGCATTACTAAAAACCACATTTTGCTGAAAGCTTTAGATTTACAGTTCACATTGTATGTAAACTTTGAAGACTTTAATACTTTCAATTTATTGTCTCTCTAAAGCCTTAAAGTGTCACTATGCCTTCTTTCATCAATAGAAACAGTAAATAGTAAACAAGGAATGAACAAGATGTTACACATTCAACATCAGAAAGCAAGCAAGCAAGCAAGCAAGCAAGCAAGCAAGCAAGCAAGCAAAGACTTCATCAGAGAAACAAGAAGAATTTGACAGAGAAGCTCATTTTGGAGACTGACTAACCAAGGGTGGTAAATGTTCAGCACAGATGCTTCAACTCTTCAACCTGGGCTATGACAAGCATCTTCAATCAATCACTCTATTCTTCTGCTGAGCCCAAACAAAGAATTACTTTATTTAGCTCTAGGAAATGATGCCTGTTATAGACAAGGCTTTTCAGTTACCAGGAACAGAAATGAAACTGAGCTAGCTTGACCAAGAATCTTACACAAACATACAGGAGTGACCAAAAAGAGTCAAACATAGGCATGTAGCTAGGCTTCAGGAACTGCAAAAAAGAAAGTCACCAGGATCTTTCTACTTGTCTCTATATGTGTCTGCCTGCTTACTTATTTTTTTTTCTCCCTCTAAAAGTTTGGTTACAGCCAAACTACAGCCTCCTTCAGAGAGTGTATCTGAATATCAGTACCAAATTCTCAAGGAAGACCCTTCACTGGGTCAGGTGATCACACTGGTTCAATCGGTTCTAAAAGGAAATACTAAATGTTCAATATGGCTACCTCTTGGCCATGTAGACAGAGCAATTCTCAGAGAAGGAAGAGAGAGTTCACAACTGGAGCTATTGTTTTATTTATTGTAAATCTATTTACATAGCCATACATAGCCATACCTAGCACTGGTCTACTATACTAGGCAAGTTGTATTAGTACAATCTAGACCTTTGCAGTCTAAAGGTAAGAAAATTGAACTCCTTGACCATATAGTTAATAACATAATGGAACCAAATATTTGGTCTCCTTTTTTTCTTTAAATCCTGTTAATTCGAATTGAGGCAGCATGCAGCATGCATAAGTAATATTTCCCCCAAATTTCAGTTTGCCACTTTTTTTGGGGGGGGAGACAGGCTCTCACTATGCAGTTCAGGCTAGCTTTGAATTCACAAAGCAGTCTAGGCTGGCCTTAAACTTGGGGCAATTCTCCTGCCTCAGCCTCCTGAGTTCTGGGATTTCAGATGTGTACCACCATGCCAGGCTAGTGTGCCACTTTAAATATCTAAACCTAACCATTCTTTGACATCGCACATTTCACTACCTTGGGGGAAAAAACATGTGGCCATAGATTTTTCTCACTGACACAAAATTATAATTTTGAATATCAACTGTCATTCTGGATTGATTATAAAATTATGGCCTTAAAACAGAATCTAGTGAGACTTACAGAGCTGTCTTCCTCACAGTTTTGTCTGAAGATGGAGAGTGATTGGAGTGCTTCCTCCATCACGTCCTGATTCGAAAGCTTCTAACAGCATCTCTGGTCTTGTCATTATCTCAGTAGCAAAGCAAGCACAGGGAACTTGATCAATCAATGGGTTTAATTTCATTCACACACCATTAGGTCTGGGGAAAGGGCTAGGTGTTCACTACTGAGTCAGATACAGTTCTGAGCAAAATTTGCCACAATGTACAGGTTTTTGATGAGCAATGCAAATCTTAAAAAAGCCAATTGCTGGATAAATGGTAGGGGGTTTTATTTTACTTTAACTGCACCATTCTGAATATGCCTACATTGTGATGTTCAGAGTAGCAAGGCTGGCTAGGATTATGCCCGAAATACTTTGAGAAATGAGACAGAAAGTAAGTACAGACTACTTTAGACTAATTTCCTGAGCTGTTTCTCCTTAGTTTATGCTTAGGCCAAGAAATATGAATTGTTTTATGAATCTTTTGAAAATATTCAAAACCCAAAGTGAATTAATTTTAAGACTACTATATATGATAAATTCATTTCAATGACTCCACCCCTATAAAGTGCAGACTCCACTTACATACATTGCAGAGTTGCAATAATTATGTCTATCCGAAACATATCTGAAAGCATGGAAGCCAGAAAGGATTCACAACAAGGGGAATAGCTGTCACAAAGCCATGTGTTACAGCCATTGTCCACTGCCAGGCAAAACAAGACCCTGAAGGCTGTAGGCTTGGTCTCATGCTGCATGAAGCTCAAACTTAGGATTTGTGAGTGAGGTGACTGAGAGGAAATTCAAGTTCTGCTACCAAATGGACCTTGGGCCACCAAAACCCAATAAATGAGGATGCATCTTTTCTGTTGCCTCTGGAAAATGTAACTAGTTTTGAAAGATTTCCCTGATGCAACTAAAATGTTGGAAGTTTTGCCAACTACAAGGGTAGTTTTAGTTGTCTGGAAGAAGTATTTAAGTAAAGGTACCAGTGCCAAACAGGTATTCCTGTATTTTCACTTGGACTTCTGCAACAGCTTGAGGATTTGCTCAAGGAAAGCACTCATTTTGCCGATATGCTGCTTTAGAAAATAATTGCAACAAACACGTTTGTCGTTCCATCAGCTATTTATAGTCGTTTTTGATTATCCACTAGGCAGGTTCCTGGCTTGGTTTTCAGTCCTGTTTGCCTTTCTCACCTCCCACTGACATATACTTGCTGCAGCTTGTAGCGATTTAGAATTTCCCGAGTCATAGCTCTCCTTCCCCCAGTCCCATTTCAGCCCTGGCACATACCCACTGCTGCCACCACCACCAGCAGCAAAGATGTCTACAAACCAAAAACAACAATTACTTACCTCTAGCCCTTTCCCCCAAAATGGTACGAGGTTGCCAGGGAGAACTAAGCTGTACAATGAGGCTGCTGTGCCTGTAAAGAGCTCCAGAGCTCAAGTGTCCCTGCAGCCTACAGGCTGGAGGTCACTAGCCAGAGCAGAGCAGAGACATTCAATAACTTTCATCTCTTTTCACAGCGTGGCATCATTTTGTTGGCTGCAGTGTTATGTATTCCCAAAACATGTGACACACCCTCTGCTACTCAAATTCCAGATGAGTACAAAAACATATTCCTAAATCTCATCAGAATTCTTTCTTTTCTGACTGTCGGCACTTTGGACATCAGTGAAAGCTGCAATGGCATTTTTTTGGTCCTGAAGGATTTTTTTTTTTTTTTTTGGTACTGGAATCAAACTCAGGACCTTGCACACAAGTGCTTGTGCTGTTGAGCTATATTTCCAGCCAAGAATTTCTTCTAGGGTCTTGTAATTCCCTAGGCAGAGCAGTGCCCATGCTAGCTTAGAAGAGGGGGTCTCAATCTTGGGATTCTGATGCTCCAAAGATTAAGATTTTAACTATCATAGTCTGAGGTGAAGTCTGATGGCTGGGATTTTGCAACTGCCCAAGTGATTCTATCATGTAGCCAAGGTTGAGAGACACTGTTGGAATTTTGCTTGGGTTAAGTGATTTCCAGTTAAGTCTTCAATTATTCAGCTGTGGCTCCACTGATTTAGAAAAAAAAAATGTTTAAATAGCCAGGGAAGAAGATGCGCACATACATAGACCACTTCAGGATCTACTGTGCATTGCCAAGGTCAACATTCCATTCACTCCTTCACACAAACTTTTATTGAGGGTTGTTACTAGGATGGGGGTAGATACAAAAATGCATGAAGTTACTGCCCTCGAGAACTTACCAACTTTCTGGAAGAATCATTCAGCCATGCTAGGCCCCCCAGTGTCCTCCAAATTCATGACTAACTCTGGTCTTCCCTCTTCTTCCTTCATCCCCAATTACTGCCTTATAATTCATCTACATTTGCATGTAATTTGGTTGAATATACATAGTTCTGATGCCTTTAGTCTCTGGTTGCTCTACAGAGCACAATCACCTGAATTATGACAGTTATCTCTGCTAATAGAGTGCACATTTTTATTGCAGTTATAAATATATATGCCACTTGCATATTCGAGGAGGCATGTGAGAGGAAATGTTGAGCTGCAGAGTCCTGCTAGAAGAGAAACCACACCCTGGCACCTGCACATATATAACTTTCCTGGTAACCTCCAAAATGGCTTGTCCTCAGGTCTTTCTTATAAAAGGGATATATTCTACCCAGCTCTAGTGAGAAAACCAGAAATTAGCAACCTTGACATTTGCATTTTTTTCCTCAGGCCCCCAAGTGGATTCATAGCCATCAGCTTTTCTTTTCCCTGGGGAAAATTGGCCTTGCAGTCTCTCAGGAAACTGAAATGGAATTAACTGAGTTGTTCTGTGACAGCCAGATGAAAATCAGGAGATCAGCAGCAGAGATGGGGGATGGCCAACTGTGAACACAGCCATGCAAATAAGTCCATCAATTCAAGGATATACTGGGATACACAGAAGCTGCAGACCAATAAATCTAGTCTGTTATCTGGAGGACAGGAGCCAATGAATGAATTCTCTGGAGATTTTAACATTTTACTGAATACAGTAACACTATAAATTACCAATTAGCCAACTGTAATTTTCCAATTTAGTCTGAAATTTGAACTGCTTGCAGGAGATTGTACCATGTGGGTAATAACAGGTATGCTTGGTGAATGCTATATAGCATATTTCTTTAAAATATATAGCTAATTAGCTTGGTAATGAATATGTTTATTTGCAAAGAAAATTACAATTATGATGTGAAACAGCATGTAGAAGGCACTGCAGATTGTCTAACCAACAGCTTTTACTTCATTTTTCCTTGTTAGTCAAAATCTGATTTGAGAGGAAGGTAAGTGGGTCTCAATCATTCCCTGTGTGACACTGGTAAGGACCAATAGTAAATCCTAATAGGCCTAAATTCCAGGGTCTGTTCCCCTTGCCGGGACTGGTAAGGGCAGAGATGCTGGATTGTTTGCTGCCAGCATGGTATCACTACATCTTCCTCCTAAGTCTAGTAATTCTGCTTCCTAGAATCCTATTCCAGGTTACTGCTCATGAGAACTCAGGCAAAATTTGGAAAGAGAAATGCATTACTCCTCTAATGTGGTTATAGCTACATAGATAAGCAGAGGCGAGATTCACAGCACCTTCCTGAGCCAAATGGGAGGGACTATATATCTAAATGTTAGAGGATAAGATCTTTCAGGATCAATTCTTCTGACCAAGGATAGTTTCAAATTGTCCTCATGCAGCCCCACTCTTCCAGCAGTCATGTACACCTTTAATTATATTTTAAGCCTTATATATCCAGGATGCATAGAGTGACTTTAGCTTTGCATCCTGAACCCTGACTGCTACAGTGTTTATGTGGTATAGTCCTAATCAATAGGATAATCTGGAGGTCTTCTCCTTACTACTCAGAAGACTGGAAAAGCCAGCCCCTCTGTGCATTTGGATAAGATGCCTGGTTCAGCTGTCATGACTTATCACCAGCCTGATATAGAGCCAATGTGCAAGTAAAAGGCAAACCCAAGAGAAGTGCCCAGGGCGAGGAGCTGGATCTTGAGGTTCATGTACCCCATGGCTTTTTATTCTTTGCAGAGTCATCCCTCAAGGAAACAAATGTTTAAGATAGTTTGATATTGGTTGCCATATTTTCTGATGACACATTATATGGAGCCTCACATCTGTTCTCTCATTCTCCCAGAAGATGAGTACCCAGATAATCTGTCTCAAATGTATCATACGCCATTGAAACAGCTATGTGAGTTACTGCTTTGCATTGGCAAGTGTCTGCAGTATTACTGGATCTTTTGCTGCTTTTCAAATTCCAATTATATTTTAAAACACACATATTGCTAAGACATTATTACCACACCATCATTTTGAAATTCTTGTTTTACACATAAAGAGGCATCCTCACTTTACATGGCAGTATATAATCATCAACATGATTATGCAAACTGAAACTGTACAACATATTATTTAATAGGAACAATTACAACTGTTTCATACAATTTTTTTCCAAAATTTTGACTTTAAAAACTCTCCTACCTTCAAGCACAAATGTAGAGGGATGTTTTTAAAAAGTAAAACTAGTATTTGTTTAATATATTAATAATTAAAGTTGTAGAAACACAGGTAGTGTTTATTTCTTTGTAAAATCTTGTCTAGAGTATCTGGAACACTGCTTATCTCCTGAGCAGCTTTTCTAGGCCTTGTCTTACCCTAAGTTTGGATCCATTTCCAACATTTTACCCTCTGCACAGTCAACATCCTGAAACATCCCGAACAGTTCCTTTAATGTGAAGTTCTGTCGGTGTCACTTCCTCTTGGACAGCATCATTTTTGTCACAACCACTCATTTATGCTGATAAATTTGCCTTTTGGCTACATGCTTCAAATTTCTTAAATGGCAGCAATGTCAACATTCCCACCATAGAAATACAAGCACACAGACAGACACACAGAATGTTCAGGAGCTTGGGCTTTGGGGTCATATCTGAGATGAAATATTTACTTTTAGGATTTCATTCATCTAGACAACATTCATTGTGCTCTTAGTATAAATAACACAATGTTGATTTTTAAGTGATCATAGTTTTCCCACAGAAAATAATTTTGTGAGCTGGTTACTTATTCTCCCTCATGATTCCATTTAATTACTGATAAAATGGGAAAACAAATCTATTCTTCTAAAGTTGTGAACAGTAAATAATATAACATATGCAAAATGCTAGTAAAATACTAGGCTCCTATTAAGTACTCTCTAAACAATAACTGGCAGAGACTTCTAATTGTTTACTTCCCATCCATTTTTCCTTCTGTTCTAATTAACATACTTTCCTATCACTGGAGGTATTAATGTGCCCAACCTCTTTATAACTATCTATGATCAAGTGATTTAATTCCAGCCAATGAGATGAATTCCAGCCAATGCTTAATTGGAATTGTTGACAGGGACTTCCGGAAAAACTCCTATAATTGTTTTCTTTTGCTGCTATAATGGATTGCCAAGTATAGTGTGGCTTAATACAACAGAAATCCCCAAATATGGTTCACACATAATTCGCAAATTATAGTTCTGGAAATTAAGTTACTTTAGTCTGATCTGCTGTAACAAAATGCTTTAGCCTAAGTAATTTATTTGCCACAGTTCTATTGACTGGGAAGTCCCAGATCGAAGCACCAGCAATGTCTGGGTGAGTCTCCAGTCATCAACAATGTCACCTTCTCACTGTGTCCTTACATGATGGAAAGGATGGACAAGGTCCCTCAAGGCTCTTTCATAAGGGCACTTTCCTAGCAGGCACTGTGGCACATGCCTGTAACACCAACTACTTTGGAGGCTGAGGCAGGAAGTTTAAAAGCCTGAGGCCAGGCTGGGCAACTTAGTGAGACTTGGTCTCAAACTAAAAAAAAAAAAGGGCAGGGGATATAACTTAGTGGTTGTGTGCCCTGGGTCTAATTCCCAGTACTGTAAAATAAAATAAAATAAAATAAGGCCCTAGTTCCGAAGGCAGAACCCACATAACCTAATCATCTCTCAAAGGCCTCACTTCTTATACAATTTACTGGAGATGAAGTTTCAATGTATAAATTTTGGGTGACACAAAATTTGGACCAGTGTTCCACTCCCTCCCCTAATTCATGTTCTCCGCACACACAAAATACATTTATTCTATCCCAATAGTTCCCCAAATCATAATTCATTCTAGTGGCAACTCAATAGCTTAAAGTACAGAACCTCATCTAAATATCTCAATCAAATGTAGATAACTAAAGGTGTAATTTATTCTGAGGCCATTTCCCACTCAGCTGTAAGCCTGTGAAATCAAACAAGTTACATGCTTCCAAAATACAATGGTGGCATATTAATCGGCCAAAAACTAAAAGCCTTTACTCTAAAATCAGGAACAAGACAAGGATGCCCATTATCACCACTCCTATTCAACAGTGCTGGAAATCCTAGCCAGAGCAATTACACAAGCAAGAGAAATAAAAGGAGTAAGAGTAGGAAAAGAAGTTAAATTATCATTATTTGCAGATGACATGATACTCTACATAGACTCCTAGGTATAATAACTAAATTCAGTAATGTAGCTGGACACAAAATCAACACTCAAAAATCAATAGCATTCTTATACACAAACAACAAACTCCCTGAGAAATAAGAGGAGCCACACCCTTCACAATAGCATCCCCCCCCACAAAAAAAGAAATACTTAGGAATCAATCTAACAAAGAAGTAAAAGATCTATTCAGGGAAAATTATAATACTCTGAAAAAGAAATTGAAGAGGACCTCAGAAAGTGGGAAGACATTTCTTGTTCATGGATAGGAAGAACAGATATTGTGAAAATGGCCATTCTCCCAAAACTGTTATACAGATTTAATGCAATTCCAATCAAAATACCACTAGCATACCTCACAGATTTAGAGAAATGTTTCCAAAAATTCATCTGGAGCTAGAAAAGACCTAGAATAGCAAAGGCAATTCTGAGCAACAAAGGCAAGGCAGGAGATATCACAATCCATGATTTGAAGTTATACTACAAAGCTACTGTAATAAAATCAGCACAGTACTGCAATAAAAACAGACCTGAAGAGTAATGGAATAGATTAAAAGATACAACTACAACTACAAACACACTCAGCCACCTTATCTTTGATAAAGGGGTCAAACACATTCACTGGAAGAAAGATAGTCTTTTTAATAAGTGGTGCTGGAAAAACTGGCTCTCCATACGCTGAAAACTAAAAGTAGACCCATGCCTATCACCATGTACTAAACTAAAGTCTAAATGGATCAAAGATCTAAACATTAAAACAGAAACACTAAATCTACTGGAAGACAAAGTAGGTAGAAATCTTGAAGCCATAGGGGTAGGTAGAGAATTCATGAACAAAAATCAAACCACATGGAAAATACTTCCCAGAATCAATAACTGGGATCTCGTCTTATTAAACAGTTTTTTTGTGTTGAAAGAAATCTCCAACAGAGTAAAAAAGGAAACCCATGAATTTCAAAAAAATCTTAGTCAACTGTCCCTCAGGCAAAGGACTTCTGTCTAGAACATATAAAGAATTAAAACAAATCATACCCCTGAAATTCAAAGACCCAATCCAAAAATGGGCATGTGAGATGAATACACAGTTCTCAGATAAAGAAATACAAATGGCAAATAAATGAAAAAATGTTCAACATCATTGGTCATTAGAGAAATGTAAATTAAAACACAGAGATTCCATCTTATTTTCTAGTAATGTTTTGTTTAGTTTTGTTTTTCTCTCTGATACAGAAAGGATAGGTATACATGTAGAGGCTTATACATGCCTAGAACTTCTCCTTAATAGTTTATGAGAATTGATTATATTATGCATGATGAAATGAACAGCTACTTTGAAGAAAAAGAGACATGGTATCCATTGCTGATTCCATATCCTCATGCTGTGAAATCCAGTAATGCTTTTATTCTTTGTTAAGAATGGTTTTAGTTTGCTTTGTATTGTTTAATTTCAACATATATGAAGGTTTGGACAGCTATTTTGAAGAGAACAAGAGGCATTATGGCAGCCATTGTTGATTTTCCTATTGTCTGGTTTTGAAGGCCTGTAATGCCTTCATTACTTTGTTCTGATCAGTTTTATTTTGTTTTGCATGAATTTGTTGTGTGTGAAGATATGGAAAACTATTTGGAAGAAAACAAGAGACATTATGGTAGCCACTGTAGATTTCCTGTTGTCTTGTTTTGAAATCTGTGTCACTTACATTGTTTTCTTCTGATCTGCTTTGTTCTATTTTGTTTTACCCTCTTTAAAATTAAAACATTAAAAAAATACAATGTTGGGACAGTTATAGCATACTCACTTTTTGAAATTATTGTGTGTGTGTGTGTGCGCGTGTGTGCGTGTGTGTAATATGGGGGCTTAAACCCAGGACATTTACACCAAGCTTTTGTATTTTTTGAAACAGAGTGTTGTTAAATCTCTATGTTGTTCAGGCTGGGTTTGAACTTGTAATCTTTCTGTCTCACCTTTCCAGAGTACTGGAACTATAGGTACGCACCAACCATACTCAGACAATACTCTCATTTCAAATGGGTGGAAGAGAAGAAACGGGTAACTGGTCTCAAGTAAATCCAAATCCCAGATGGGAAAACATTAAATCTTTAGGCTTGGGAATAATTTTCTTTGATTTGATGTCCCACATGCTGTGTGCAGGACAATTGGACCACAAGGTTCTAGCTGGCCCTATTCCCACGGCTTTGACAGACACACCCACCCCTAGCCCCCAAGCTCTCACGGGCTGGAGTTAAGATTCTTCTAGGCTAGATCTGCATGTTAGTAAACCTACAGTTTTGGGGCCTCGGGTGGTCCCACAACACCAGATTCTCTATAGTGGCACCACTATTGTGGCCATTCTGTGCCTTCTTTGAAATCTAGGTGGAGGTAGTCACACTCCCATAGCTCTTGTACTTGGTGTACCTGCAGAACTAGTGGCTTTCCACCCTTGCTTTCCACTTGTGCCCTCTGAAGAGTGGTCCAAGTTACACCTAGGCCCATCTGAGCCACAGCAGGAACTGAGCATTGTACTGGAAAGTAAGGACCAGATCACTGAAACTGTTCTGCTCCATGGCTCTGGCATTCTGGCCATGTGATGATGCTTCTTTCTGTCCACGCCAATTTCCTTATGGTCATACACTTGGTATTTAGGTATTCTCCTAAATAGCCTCTCTGTCTCTTTCTTCTTTTTCCTTCCTTTAACAGAATGAAAATTTTCCAAATCTTTGTTTTGCCTCTCTTGACAGTAAATTCCATCTTTAAATAATTTCTTGTATTTTATTTTCAGCAATGTGAGAAGCCATGCTAAACCCTTAACGCTGCTTAAGTACTTCTTCTGCTAAATATACTGATTACTCAGGATCTTTACCCTCCAAAAAACACTAGGCCATAAACATAATTAATCTGAGTTCTTTGCCATTTTATTTTTTTTTGTACCAGAGATTGAACTCATGACCTAGTGCTTTCCAGGTAGGTGCTGTGCCACTGAGCTATATCCCTGGCTCTTTGCCACTTTAGAAGGATCATCTTTTGTCCAGTTGCCAGTAATGAGTTCCTCATTCCTTTTAGAGACCTAATCAGAATGGCTTTTATCACCATTTCTAGGAACATTCTGATCAGTACCATTTAGGTAATCTTAGAGAAGACTGGAGTTTCTATACAGCTCTCCTAGTCCTCACAATATGGAACATTATGGCAATATAGGCTTCTTCCTTCATGCAGTTGGAAATCTGCCAGCTCTACTTATTACTCAGCTACCAAACTGCTTTTGCATTTTCATGTACTTGCCTGGCAACACCTCACACAAAAACCTATAGCAGTCATAGTTCCACCAAGAAAGAGAAGTTGACAGACAAGATGATTTACTGTGGAAATTGGCTCATGTAATTATAGCAGCTGAGAAGTCCTACAATAGGCAGCTGGTGGTGCAGTTCAGTCTAAGTCTGAAGCCCTGAGAAGCTAGGGAGCTGGTGATTTAATCCTATCTGAGTCAGAAGGCCTGAGAAACTGAGTGGGTACCAGAGCAAGTCCTGGAATATAAAGGCTGCAGAACCTTGAGTGCTGATGGGTGTCCCAGCTCTAGAGAAGAGAGCAAATGCATCTTCCTCCTTCTTTTTTGTTCAGTTTAGGTCCTCAACAGATCAGATAATGCCAATCCATATTAAGTGAGGGTAAACCTTTCTTACTCAGTCCACTTATTCAAATTTCATTCTCTTCTTGAAACATGTTGACAGATACACCAGGAAAAAGGACTGTCAGCCACCTGGGTATCCAGATGCTAGGTACCTCGTATCAACAAGATATCAAGTTGACATCTTAAATTTAATCATCATGAAAGTCGAAAGTGTGTTAAGTCTGTGCTCCTTCTAGTGGCTCTATGGAAGAATTTGCTTCCTTCCCTTATTCAGCTCCTAGAGGGTCCGTACATATCTATAGCTACAACTTCTGCTTCTGTCTTCATATCTTCTTTGACTCTTTCGTGCTTCCCTCTTATGAGACCTTTGTGATTATACTGGTTACACTCAGATAATACAGGATAATCTTCCCAGCTCAGGATATCTAATTTAATCAAACTTGCAGTCTTTGCTTCTAGGAAAGGTAACATATTCACAAGTTCTTAGGATGAGAATGGATATCTTAGAGACAGTCATTATATTCTATCACTTCTTAAGCAGAGAAGACAAGAAGTTAAATCTACCTCCCCCACCTTTTTGAGACATGGTCTCACCATGTAGTGTATGGGGACCTTGAGCTTGCTTATTTAGCATAGGCTGGCCTTGAACATGACTCAGCCTCCCAAGTGCTGGGGGGTGCAACACTATATCTTGCTTTTTCTTTTGTGTGAATGTGTTTTAGAAGCAATATCAGCTCAAGAGGCAACCTACAAATCAAAGCCACACACTAAAAATGGCAAAATTATAGCACTCTATGTTCTTGATAGTCTTGGAGTTACTATAGCAGTAGAGGGTTATCATCTTCAGGAGTTTTTCTTACATGAAAGAAAAATAAACTATCATGCTTAAGCCACTCTTCAGGGTAATTTCATGTGCAGCCAAAATAATCTGGATAGAAGAACCATCACTACTGTTAAGTGTGGTAAATCCCATACTGAAACATCCTGATGAGTTCTAAATATATACAGTGTAGATCTTCAGGTTCTCTGGAAAAGTAGGAAAATGTGTTATACGAATTCTCTACATGATTCCCATTGTCTTGACTTCCTCCATCGCCAGTTTCCTTCCACAGATGTACTGTACACCACAACATTTCTAGATTGCTATTAAAACCTATCTACCCTTGTGAGAAAAGGAAAAAGAGGGGGTGAGGGCAGGACTTTACCTGGGGCTGGGCATTGAGGAAAACTGGTTTTTTTAGGTCAGGATCATACAGACCAACAAAACAACAGGGTCATGGGTCAATGACAGTAGCTTCCTGAAACACCGTTAAAAAGGACTCAGGCTATGACTACGGGCAACAGGAAGAAAGCACTGAAATGGACTTGCAGTGTCAAATGCAGTTAAGGGAGAAGAGTGACCACATGGGCTGTGCAGAGGCCATTCCTCAACTGGAGCCTGGCTCTTCACTGTTAGGGTCAGATGTCAAGTTTGCCAGTATATTAAAGTTATTTGCTCTCCCAAGGGTGGACTTATGCCAACTGAACTCACAAGACAATGATTTACAAGTCAGAAGGCCAGTTTATTGATCTAAATTAGAAATAAAATTATAAATGAATGCTTGTTATTTATTAAGCAGGAACCTGAATGGTGAAATGAAGAAATGCAGTTTGTGGATTCCAGCAGGTCTAGTTTCACACCAGGAATAGATCCCTCAATTGGTTTATAAGGACATTGATACTGTGTGGGATTAGAAGAAAAAAGTGTCCTGATTGGTTTGATCTCCAGCACCACACACACACACACAAAATCTTGATTACCTATGTCTGAAATTGGGGGAGTGGCTATTACTGGTATGAATTGTTGTATGTGCTAGTTTTTGCCGATCACTACATTCTCTCTAATAGGAAAGTTTGTTTTTCTAGAATTGAAAAACTGCTTTGTGGCTATATGGGTATAAATAATGTTTGCTGAATAATTTTTAGGTATGTATTTTTATATTTTTGAACTACTTTCATAATATAAACAGAAATGAAACAGGAGTAAGATGGTGGTATGAGATGATCCTGCATTATCTGAATGTGACCAATATAATCACAAAGGTCTCATAAGAGGGAAGCACAAAAGAGTAGAGAAGGTATGAAGACAGAAGCAGAAGTTGTTGCTATACACATGTAAGGACCCTCTAGGAGCTGACCAAGGGAAGGAAACAAAACCAGTCTTTCTCAGACCAAAAAATGGCCAATTTTTTTTCTCCTGTCCACCCTCCATTGGCTCATAGACCAGTTACACAGAAATATAATGTGGGTCATAATTGTGATACATAGGTTATATTAAATAGTCTAGTAGCCACATAAAAATGAATGAAAAGAGATGTTTTTAGAAAAAATTTATCACACAGTTTTATCATACACTGTACACTGTCCCATGTATTCTCACTGTCAAGAGGTAATTATATTTTGCTTCTAGCTTCAGCTCTTCATAGCTAAGAATTGGTATCTCAGAGGAAGATAGTAGATGCCTTAGATTTTAATGGTCTGCACAAGCACTACTCTGTCAGGCCCTCAGCAAACTTAACTATTTTCCACCTTAGATCCTTTCAAAATTTCCTCCTCTAATTAGCATTTTTAAAAGCTTGGCTTAAAAGACATTTTCTCCTTTAAACTGCATTTATGCAACTCTTACTTATTTTCTCTAAACCAGTGATTCTCAAACTTGACCAAGTATCAACATCACCTAGAGAGCTCATGAAAACACAGTTCATGCCAGGTACAGTAGTACATACCTATAATCCCAACTATTTGGGAGGCTAAGATGGGAGGATCACAACTTTTAGGTCAGCCTGAGGAATTTGGGTGAGACCTTGTCTCAAAATTAGAAAGTTAAAAAGAGAGGAGGCCTAGAGATGTAGCTCAGTGGTAGAGCAGCCCCAGGGTCCAATCCTCAGTAAAGAAAAGGAAAAGGGGGGAAGAAAGATAAGAAAAGTCACTGGCTACTGGCCCACTTCCAGAGTGGCAAATTCAGTATGTGTGCAGTGGAACCCAATCATCTGCAAACCACTTCCCAGTAGATGGTGATGCTGCTGATCCAGAGACCATATTTTGAGGACCACTGATATTTATGTTCATCACTTTGGTATAGAGAGGACAGATATTTGATAATGAAAAAAGTTTGTAAACTAAAAGGCATTAGGTTATCGATTTCTTCTGAAATAAGTCAAACTCAATTCTGTTATTATTCCCCCAGCAATAGTATCTTAGCATGTTCCAATATGCCTTTTCCAAAATTTCTCTTTCTTCCACCTGCTAAGGGTAGGGAACCAGGCTCTCCCTCTGTACTTTCAAAGTCCTTGATGAGAGTCCTCATGGTTATATTAGCCCATTTTGCACTGTAATAACAAAACACATGAGACTGAATACTTAATGAAGAAAATAGGTTAATGTGATTCACAGTTTGAGAGGTCCAAGAGCATGGCATTAGAGACCTAAGTAGGGACCTCTGTCTGTGTCACAACATGGTAGAGAAGTAGAAAACAAATCAGATGCATGTATTAGGGGACCAAACTTTGAGGGACACACTCAAACCATATCCAAAGCACAGCAATGGTATTCTAAGCATCTGGTCATATAGGTTGACAGTTGTATATGGCAAGGCTGGTGATCTTCTCCGCAGGAATAATCTGTCCTTAATACCACCAGCTCTCATAGCAGTCACTCACAAAAAGTGTTGAATAAATGAATGACTGATACATGTTTAGAAGAGACCACACACATGGTAGTTAAAACTTTTAGTAAAAGTTCAAGACTGAAAATTGTTTAAAAACAAAAATAAAGCAAACAGCAAAAATGTTTTGTCCACTGAGAACTTCTTAAAATTTTAAAATCACATGGTGTTACTCACAGTTTTATAGACACTCATCACGGTTTTATAGATAGGATTTTTGATGAGAGACATGGTTACTTGGAATGATGGACCTAAGGTATGATAACATGAAGAAGTGGATTCACTGTCTCAGTGGTCTTCCCTATTTTAACCTTTTATTGTGAAAAACTTTAAATGTATACCAAAGGGACAACAGAATAAACCTTCATGAACCAATCATTCAGATTCATTAATTACTAACTCTTGTGGTCAATCTTATTTTACTTATAATTTTACCCACTTCACAATCTAGCTAATTATTTTGAGGCAACTCTCAATAAAATATCATTTCATCCACAAAAATTTCAGTACTTATTACTCTTTTAAAAACATGATCATACTATCATTAGCCTGTCCTCAATATCATCAAATATCTAACAAGTGTTTAAACTTCCTCATTGTTCCATAAACATTTTTTAGTTAATTTATTCAAGTTAGAATGCAAATAGTGTCATAAAGTATAACTGGTTCATGTACTTTTAAGTTCCTCTTTTAAATAACAAAGTTCCTATTTCAGGGTGTTTGTGCTACAGTGTCCTAAGGGTTATTCGTAGCTTATATTCCTGTTTTATCATTTATCCACTCCCTCTTTCCCACTGTTGGTAATAATTTCTTTTTAAAATTTAAATTTTATCTTTTTTATCAAAGAAAAAGGTTAAATAATAGCATACCACACCACACATATTTTTCTCAGCCTTCTTTTTCATTCAACCTTAAATCCCGGTGGTTACTCAATGGTAGTTTATGGAGCTATTCCTCATTTCTTTTTTATGCTCACATATTACTTCATCATATGGATGTTTCAAAGTTTATTCATTCAGTCTCCTACAAATGGACACTAAATTGTTTGAAATTTGTTGCTATTATAAACAGTGCTGCAAGGAATAACCAATATGTCTTTGTATTTTTGCCAGGGTATCTTTGGGATAGATTCCTAGAAAGGAGGCTAGTGGAACAAAAGGATAACTGCTTCTGTAATTTTGCTAGGAACTACAAAAGCCATTTTTAAATGCAGTGTGTCCTGGAAGATTTGTTAGAAAAGGGATGACAAGACAGATTCTATTTTGGTTATATACTGCTATATTGCAAGTCACCCCAAAAAATAGTGGCTTAAATTTTTTTTTAAAAATTGTTCTTTCTTAGATTTGCACACTTTAGGTAAGACATTTCAGGCATGTCTTGCCTCTGCTTTATATGGAGCACCTTGATTGGAGGTAGAAAATCCAAGATGTCTTTATTCACATGTCATACCTCACCTGCAGTAGATGGAATAATTGGGTATTGACTGGGCTGCTCTCTCTCTCCCTATAATTTTATATGATGTACAGATCCAAGCTTCTTACATATAGTACTTAGAAAATGTATCTATCAATAGCTATTGTATTCATTCTCTTTGTGATTATCCAAGAACACTGTTTAGGTTCAGAGTATAGCAGTAAAAACAACAAACAAGATCCTAGCTCTTGTGGTAATTATATTCCACTTGGGGAATGTAGGACATAAGAGGTAGAAATATATGTTAAGAATACCCTGACTTTGAGGAAGTTACATTGTTAAAAAGTGGGAATGGTAGGCAATTGTGATCTAGCTAGAACCAAACAGAGAGAATGGAAAGACAAACACAACTTTGTATAAGCAGAGGAAAAAAAGTATTAAGAGTTTCTGCACTGCTTAAGTAACTATAACACTGAAAGGAATATCTGCAGAACAGACATACTACTAAAGAATCGAGGGGTTTGGAGACAGATTAAAGAGTTTGAAGAAAGAGAGATCACTATGGCATGGAGAAGTCAGGGTAGACTAGCACGGGAGAGTGAGAGGGGCATGTTGGGACCATGGTCTTTTCATTGTGTCTGATAATATTGGCAAGTCAGCAGTGCTACTGCTTGATTAGTGCTTCTCACCAAGAGGGCCTCCCATTACTTTTGAGAAGAAGACATAGTGGGATGTTAAAGCCAACAAATTTAGCAGGTCTTGGTAGTGCATGCCTGTAATCCCAGCACTTGAGAGGCTGAGGCAGAAGGATTGCTGCATGTCTGAGGCCAGCCTGGGCTACATAGTGAGTTCAAGGACAACCTATACTGCAGAGCAAGACCCAGGTTAAAAAACAAAACAAAACAAAACAAAAACCTACAACCCCCCCAAAAAAACCTAATTTATCTGGAAAGTTATGCTGTTCCATATAAAATATTATATTATTTGAAGTCCAAAACTGGAGCCCTATGACATACACTCAAAGTTTAATCCTTGGCACGTGCATCTACACATTCTCCCTTGGTAATTGCAGTCACAGGTTTACACAGAATCAAAATGTTAATGACTCACTAGAGTATCTTCACCTCAGACATCTTGTTATATGATAAGTCAACCATGTAATCTATGTATCTACTTTGACTTCTAATAGGTACTGTATGTTTCCTATGGCCAAAACTAAATTCTTCAATTTTCTCTAAAAAACCCTCTATTTTTCTCCACTTCCCTATCATTGGAGTCTTTCTTGACTTTTATCTTCACATACACAACCAGTCAGTCTCTAGAATAAATATGGTATTCTGTCTTTAGACTGTATTTCAAGTTCAATTAACTTTCAGTACTTCTTCTCCTGTACTATGTCACTATTGCCTCTTCTGAGTGATCATCTGTTGCTTCCCCTCCTATTGTCTTCAGTCTATTTTCCATACAACTACCAGTGTAAACTTCTAAAAATAAAAAACGGGTTTCTAACACCACAGATTAAACCTCCAATGGCTTACCTTGGCTTACAAGGCCTCACACTGTTTTAGCTTCTACTCTTGCTCCGGCCTCTCTCTAGGTTATACTTTCTTGCCCTTACAACTCTTCAGCCACATTAGCTTTCTTAATATTTGTAAAAAATATAAAATGTGTTGTTTCCTTGAAATTTACACTGTTCTTCCCCCAAATGCTTCTTTTCCAGATTTTTGGGTAGAAACTCCTTTTTTTTTTAAAGTTCTGGCTGTGTTTGTGTCTTATAGAACTTTCCTGATAACCTCATCTAAAGGAGCCCATGGTTGCTAGCCAAGCCCTCAGGGTACACAGATAAATATAATAACAGACAAGATCCTACCTCTTGTGGTACATATATTCTAAATGAGGAAACTCAGAACACAGTAAAAGATATTTTTTTACTGTCTCATACTCTTCATACCACTGACCATACTCTAAAAACATCTTACTACTTTTTCCATTGGCCAATGGTTGTGTTGTATTTGATTCTAAACATGTATGGCATAGTGTGACAGTTTACAAAGACAATAACATGTGCAAAATACTATGCAGAAATTTCCTCAGAGGATTGGGACTAGAACTCATAAGAGATCATTTAAAGCAGAGGTAAAACAAAAATATTTCTGCCTAGGGAATGATGCAAAAAAAAAAAAAAATTGTGGGCCACACTGATGCGCTGTCAGGTGAACAGGCAGGCACCATTCCAAAGATCTATTATGACAACAGGAAAATGAAAAAGATGTCAACTGCGCCCTACAAGAAAGGACAGCAAAACAAAACATATGTGCTACTAGTGTAAGCAACACTTGTGTGTGGCACATGTAAATTTCATGTGTTACTCCCTTGAGTGCCACAACTGAAGCAAAGGATTATTTTTCTTGTAGAGTTCCATTGGTATTTTCATTGTACTTCACATAGGTTTTTATTTCTAACGTCATCTTTTAGGTTTTGTAAGAACACAGCTGATGTGAAAGTGTCTATTCTAGGCACTCATTACACCCTTGATATTTTATTTTATTGATACATTATTTCCCCGCTAAATGCATGTTGTACCGCACAGTAGGAAGTTCCTGACAAAACAGGAAGAGAGGGGACAAGAATGGCCTGCCACATATGAAAGAAAAGCTGAGCACATGTGCTGTCAGTGAAGGCGAAAGGTGTGTGTGGACCACACAGCTGGCACCTCTGAAGACTGCTTTGGGTGTGACAGTTGAAGCAAAGATTCTATTTCTGTGGTAGGCTTTTCTTTATGTTTACATTGTAGCTCACAGAGGTTTTCATTTCTGATGTTATCTCCTAGTTTTTGTAAGCAAGTACACAGCGATGTGAAAACGTTGATGTTTATTCTAAAACTGCAATACATATTAAACAATTTAACACTTTATTTTATTGGTACTTTATGTTCTCATTAACCACACGTTGCATAATGTAGCAAGAACCTCTTGTGAAAACAGCAAGACCAGCAAGATGTCAAGTATGTTCTACAAAAAGGCCAATAAAACAAAACACACATGCTACTGGTATAAGTGATATGTGTACATGGAATGTGCTGTTAAAAACTTATTTATGCATTTTTTCATTTACATCTAACTCTCCCATGCAGTACATGTTAACAGAATGAGACAAAATATTGACTTTCAGCTGGGGATTTTAGCTCAGTGGCATAAGCACCTGCCTTGTAAGCACACAGTGGAGGGAGTTCGATCCCCAGTACTGGGGGAAAAAAAATACCGACTTTCACTACTTTACTGGGCTTAACACTCTCAGACTTTACATGGTGCTTAGCATATAGTTCAGTGGTGGCAAACCTAAGGCACGCATGCTGCAGCAGGCCATTTGTTATCATTGAAAACTCTGTTATTATGTTTTTAAGACAAAAGATTGTTTTTTCTAATCTAAAACCTCAATATTCAGGTTTAATTGAAGTGTTGACACTTTGCTATAAGCAAGTGGGTTAGGACTGCAGTTTGGGTACTCAATCTGTAAAAAGTTCGCCATCACTGATATAGGTGAATCTCACTGAAATTTGTTAAATGTATGAGTGAATATGCTTATATTAGAATATTCTTATATTATATTAGAAAATCTAGGCCTAACATCACAGTTATAAAGAAAAGTTTGTTATGGAATTAAAACCATTAATATCTCCTTCACATGAGTTATTACCTTTCAAGCCCTAATCTCCAGTCCAACCCCAACATTATTCTAATGTCAAGGGTAATTGGGTCCATTCATTAAATTAGTTACCAGGGAAACACATGTCAGCTAATTGACCAGAGCAACATACATTTCCTGGTGGGCAACATACCTCTTTGCTTCACATAAAAGTGTATTCTTTCAAGGGTATGTTAAGCATCAGTGTTCTGCTTATGGGTTCTGGTGTTATTTTCTTTGTTCCTTGACACAAGCAATCACGTCCTTGCTAAAACCAAAGAAATACAATGAAAAGACAAATATAATTTAGTAAACAGACACATAGATTTGAGTATTGCAACCTGTACAGTCTAACACAAACAACAATGAACTGGAATTCACATTAAACACTAGACAACTTTGGGAGTCATCCATAGTTTAATGTCCTTCTTCTGTAAAATTTGGGTAAATATTACTAATTTCTTTTTGAAAAAGGCATTATTTTATATAATTATGGGATGGAAGGCCCTGGGAGAATCTTGGAACCATCTAATCTGTATCCAATGAGGAAACTGAGGCTTGATGAAGTTAAGTGATCCAGGCTTACAGTTTATTATTGGCAGGGCTGGAACTAGAACTTAGTTCTTTTAAACTTTAGGCTGGTGTTCTTTCTGCCTTACCATACTGAGATGGTTGTTCCATTGTTTAGCATTTGAAAAATGTATGTATTATCTTCTAGTTAGTTCACATAATCTTTGAGGGTACGTTAGTAATTTGTTTTTCCCAAGATTTAATTGAGTTGGTCATTGCAAATAAGTATTTATTCAAAGTAAGAATAGTCTACCATCAGTCTATACATGCAACACCCTTCTCTGTTACAATCACTGTCTCACTTTCCAATTACTTTCCCTCATTCATTAAAAATTTTAGCACCTGGCACACTGCCTTTCTCTCCACCGCAGTTACATATTCTTGGTGACTTCAGCAAGGTCTGGCCTAAATGATCATTTGAGATTCTGCCTACTCAGTTTCCTTATTTCCTCAAATCCAATGACCTTTTCCTCTAACTCCCCCCAATCTCCTTATTCCCATGTTTACATACCATGTTCTACAATCTTTATTTTAAGCAATCCCTTATTTTATTACCACCTCCTGATTTCCCACTGTACTTATTCTTATAGCCTCATTCTAGCTATTCTTTAAGTCTCATCGGGAAGTCTAATCTTTTGCCCCCATCAAAATTTGCATAGATTTCCTCTCCTCACTTTCCTCTTCATCTATCCTAGGTTTCACAATCCATCACTATACTCATTCTCTTGCCTTCACCTGTAATATGCCCTTGCTATTTCCCTTCTCCATCATACTTACCTGGAAAAACTCCAATCTCAGTTAAAGCTAACTCTTTAACTGAGATTTAACTCTTTAACTTAGGCAAATGAAACAAACTGGGATAAAAGTTACAATTTAAACTTGGGATCACAAATTACAGGCAGGCCTTATGCAATGTCCTAATTCCGTATTTTCTCTATCAACCCTCTCCCACTCCTCTAAACACCTTTCCCCCCAAACCCCCCACTCTTGATGCCCACTCTTCATTCTCAACTGATACTTCCACCTAGTGATTACTGGAACAAAAATAAGATTAAGCAAAAAAGAGAGTGACCAATATCTTTTCTAAAAATCTGTCTTCCTCAATGCCCAACCTCTACCCCTTAAAACAAGTAAGATATCCACGGTCTTATGGAAGGCTGAACTCTCTATTGAGAGACAATTGTTCATGGGTCTTAGACATTTCCTCTGTTCAGGATTACATAATTGAGAATGTTTGTACAGTGAACAACCTTAGAAAATAGTGTATCCTTCTGGAACAAGCAGCAGGCATACCCACTGTATCTTTAGGGCAAAGAATAAACATATTTATTGGCTAATATAAAAGAGTCAGGGCTGGGTGTGGCAGCTTATACCTGTAATCTCAGTATTCTAGGAAGCTAAAGAGGAAGATTAAAAGTTCAAGTCCAGCCAGGGAAGTTTAGTGACTTAGCAAAAACCTATCTCAAAATAAAAAATAAAAAAGGTCTGGGGGTGTAGCTCAGTGTAAAGGTCCCAGGTTCAATCCCTAGCATCACAAGAAACAAATAAGAAACACACACACAAAATGAGAAAACAATTCAGGTTCCCTAAACTCAACGAGTTCCTTATTTGTAATCCAACCCAATGTATGTGCAGGTATCACCTGGCCCTCTTTACATTGCTCTGTGGGAACTGGGGTTCAGGGAACCACTGTTATGAGAAATTAAATCCTTTGTCTCTGAGCTAGGAATCTCATGTGCTGAACATACATGAAATTGTGGGAGACTAACTTGTTAAGCTTGCAAGTAGGTTAAAAATCTCAGATGCTTGACATGTATTACTTCTGAAATGTACCTTATTTCCTCTCATCTTCTCAAAAACTGCTTCTACAGGTTTCTACTCTTACTTTTTCATTACTGACCTTTTTGCCACTTTTAACTTTCAATTACTGAACCTACATGATATAATCCCCCCCCTTTTTTTGGCACCAAGGGTCAAACTCATGACCTTGCACTTACCAGGCAAGTGCTTGAGCCACTGAGCTAAATCCATGGCCCAATTTCTCCCATTTTAAAAGATAAAACCAACTTCCTTCAGGCTGCTTATCCACATCTATATACTGCCCCATTTTTCTGCTGTCCTTTTATTTTTGTTTTATTGACTTACTTGGTTTTTGAGACTGGGTCTTGCTATGTAGTTCAGATTGGCCATGAATTCACTATGTAGCCTAGACTGCCCTCAAACTCAAGATGATTTTCCTGCCTCGGGATCTCCCAAGTGTTGAGATTACAGGCGTGCACCACCATGCCAGCATCTTTGCTGTCCTTTTAAATAAGACTTCTTGGAAGAGTTGTCTGGATCCCCCCCCCCCCCGACTTCTTTACTTTCAATTCTATCCTAACTTGTTCCAATTAGATTTTACTTATACTATTTTCCAAAACCCTCTTTAAGGTTATTGGTAAACTTCATATGGTCCACTCTGGTCTCCCACTGAGATTCTCCAGCTACAGCCTTCCAAATGCTGGGACAACAGGTATGTGCCACCATGTCATTCTTTTTAAACATCAATTCTGAACGGAAGCTACTGTCACTTCTAAGACTTGGTAGTAGTGATTGCTTGAGGCATGAGCCCATGGGTCTAAACCAACCAACCAACAAGTTATTACTTTAGATTTGTTATGAATACTAGCTCTTTCATAATTGTGGAGCACTTAATGTGTAATCAGAATAAAAGTATCATGAAGAAAAAATAGGTAAAAGAGGAGAGAAAAAAATTAGGTATCATTGCAGTACCTGGCCCTATTGGCTTCCATGATGTGGGACACTTTGGTATTACAGATTCCTTTAATATTTGAATATTTTATAACAAGTAGGAATAATCTCATTTTAAACTCTTTCATTTTACTATTCAATTGTATATTTTTAAAAATTTTTTTCAGAAAAACTGTTACCTTTTCACTATCTGTGGAAATATAGTTGTTATAATAGTAATACTCAATGTGGTCTTTCAGAGTTCCCACGGCTTTTCCTATCATCATTTTGTTGGTTATGTGAGATGAACAGACCAGGCAATGTCAGGCTTTCTTTTCACAAATGGTAAAACTGAGACACAGGCTAAATGGTGTTCATGGTAGAATGAAAACTCAAACAGGTCTAAAGCATCCTGTCAGGACCGCTCTCAGGCTACTACTGATATCCTATGGAACATTTCAGTCATTACTGAAAATTTCAGAAGAGTCCTGAACAATTTCATTAGTTCAAACACAAAGCCTATTAAAATGCACATTTGGCTCATTATTTAAATTATAGTTGCAAAAGCATTTACATGCTCTCAAGAGTCAAGCTTTGCCATGTTACAAATCTAGTTCTTGTTAGGCTTTTAATTTCTAGAATTTTAAGAGATTACTGGGGAAAGGGTATGTTTGTGTGTATGTGAATAGAAGGACCAACATTCAGTGTTTAACAAACATACGTACGAATAAGATTAAATTTTTATACTCCTTGACTAAGGTAGAACTCTACTCAATATAGGCCATGGAAATTATTTACAAAAGTGACTGTAATCAAAAAGTACTTTAGCACCGGCTGTGGTGGTACATGCCTTGTAATCCCAGGACTCCGATGCTGAGGCAGGAGGATTACCACAGAGTTTGAGGCTAGTTTGGATTTCAGGAAGTTCAAAATCTGTCTAGACTACACCAATGAAAACCTGTGTCAAAAAAACAAAAAAAACTTTGGCAATAGTACCACAACACGTTTGTTTTGTAGAACTCAAATGCTTCCACAAGATTAACACATTCACCTTCATTCAACTGCTAAGGGCAGTCTGGATGACAAACAGTATCTCTATTTTGTCTTCTGGAGCTGATGGAGAAGAGGTACTGTGTTAGACAATGCAAAGCAAGAGCCATCTGACTTTCTTTTTAAGCTGATTGTTACACTGCAACAAGGATACTTCCTCCATTTTAAGTAGGAAAAATATGTTATGAAGAATGCAATTTTAGATAATTGTTTCAACAGAACTCATGCATGGGTATGTCAAAAATATTGGAACGGTCATACAGACTATTAGCAGTGTTTTTGATCTTGATATTTTCATTTTTTGGGGGGTTAAATGACTTTTTAAGTGCAGCATTATAATAAACTGTCAGTCCTGGCAAAGGTCCCCATTTCTCCAGACTGCCATTAGGCTCAAATCGATCCTCTAAATAAAGCCTGTCCCAAGAGATACAACTGATGTAGAGAAAATGGGAGTTTTAAAAACCAAGCCTGACGTCACACGTTTGTGTTCTACCCATCTGTACCTTTTATTAACCAAGGGCTGGAGCCACCCCGGCGGACATAGGCGCACAATCTTCTCCCACACAAGCCTGGAATGGTAACAGTGTGCGGCTGCCTAAGAAAGAAAAGCCGATTCAGAGCTTAGGGGTGGTGTGGGGGTGTGTGTGGCAGTGTGAGGGAGTCATTCTTTTTCTCCACCCAAGGATGCTATTTATTGGAAATCCTGCACATTTCTTTTAAAAAAAAATTCTCTCTCTCGAGAGGGAGGCAAAACCTTTCTGACACGAAGAAGAAAGAGGGGAAAATGCAAGACTGGCTGGGCAGCTTTCGAGAGGCGGCATGCAGCTCTGCTTTGCACTGGGACTTCGGGTAGAGAAAGACTGCGGCGGCGTCCACGAGCTGTTCGGGTGCAAACACGTCGCCCTTCCGCCCTTTCGTCCTGCAAGCATCACCCAGCACCCCAAGCTCTTACCCACCGACCCCCAGAGGGCAGCAGTCCCGCTCCTGAGACCACTGCTCACGAAATTCTCTTGGCCTCTTCTTCCACTCCAAACCCAAGAGCGCTTTGCATTCTCCATGTGCGAGTTCGGATCAACCCTCTCCCTCCGCCACTCAAGCAGCAGCAACACCCAGGCAGGCGCTCATCTCTCAACCCTTTCCCGACCTTCATCTGCTTTCTCGACTCCTTTGGCTTGCAGGACCGTCCGCACCCTAGCTCCACGTGCAAATCTAGGCCTTAACCCCCACCCCCTTTTCTCTCCACACCTACAGCCTCGGGCTCCGCCCACCACGCCTGAGGCGCGCGCCTAGAAGCGAGGACACCTGGCCGCACCTCCCGCTCCTCCAGCTCCCCCACCCAGCACACCATAGCTCCGCGCCCACCCTGCGCCTTTTCCTTCTCCCCACCCCCTCCCTCCAGAGGGAGGGGGCGGGACACAAGCGAACTCGGCGGTAGCCAATGGGCGCTCGGCTTACTCTGGCCTCTCCCCCGCGCGACGGCCAATCGCGGCAGGCGGTGGTGGTAATATTGTGGAGTGGAGTTTGGATGCCGCCGCTGCCGCGGGCTGGAGCGGCTCGCGGCTGGGGCTGCAGGGGTATTTCGGGAAGGGGGCGTGAGGAGGCGGTGGCTGGGGCTGCGTGTGGAGGCAGCAGAGGGAAAGAGAAAGAAAGGAAGGAAGAGGGCGGGGAGTGCTCAGAGGAGGAGGCGGGACCGGCCGGGCTTCTCACCTCGCGGCGGCGGCGGTGCCGCCCCCTGCCCGCGGTCCCTTCGGCGTGGCCGGCTGCCGGCCCGCCGGCGTCGGGCAGTGGCTGAGCTGCCGGGGCGGCAGCAGCGGGCCCGTGGCGGCGAAGGCTGGAGTGGGCGCGGAGGCGGCCGCCATGGCGTTCCTCAAACTCCGCGACCAGGTAGGTGAGGGGCGGCAGGGCGGAATCGCGCGCCGGGGAGGGGGAGGAGGAGCGCGGGCCGGCGGTGTGGGCGCCCGGGCGCCGCGCGGCGGGGCGGCCGTGAGGAGGCGGAGCGGCGGCCGGGGGCGTCGGCGCCCGCCTGTCAGGGCGGCCGGGGCCGAGGAGCCCGCGTGCCTCCCCGGAGCTCGCAGCGGTGGCGAGAGGGCGGGCTCCGTGCTGGCGTCCGGCCGCCGGGTAGGCGTCACCGCACTGCTGCCAGGTGAGGCTCGGGCCTAACAGGTGGCTTTGCGCTGCGGGGCTGGGGCCGCGGAGGCTGCGGCGACCTGGGGTCGCGACCTTGTTCTGTTTGCTTGGCGGATAACAGCGTATACTCTCTCCTAGAAGGACAGGAAGGAAACCACACGCCTGGTAGATTCTAGTAGGATTTAGTTATTCCTCAGTGTGCAAGTTCCCAGACTTGTTTCTCTTTTGACATTTTGTGCACCATCTTGGTTACTTTTCTTAACGGAGGAGGAGCTGGTCAGAATACCTGAAGTGCCAACAAGACTGATACGCTGGGACTGGGGGGTAGGTAAATGTGTTTAGGAATGAATCGCGACCGTATCCGAATGATTCGTACACCTAGATCTTGAGAAGATCGGTAATAAAGTTTTCAGGAAATACAGTAGATGCTTTCAAATATTTGGTCTTTCTTAAGGCAAAGGGAAATTAACGTGTGTAATTTCCCGAGTCGCTGGAATATATTAGTGCTGAGAACTTTTGCTATTTGTTGTACTGAATAAAAGATACTGAACAGATTTGAAGGAGTTACTTGCATGCATTGATAAATTATTCAGAAAATGAGTACCCCTTTTACAAAGACAGTGGGGGAAATGACATAAATTTTATATTATCTCTTAGTAAATATCTTAAATTCCGACTCTACATGGATTCTCATTTCAAAAGTGAATTTGATGTTTAGGCTGATGCCTGAATTTCCCTATCACTTGGTATCAGGAGAATTTTAGCTGGTGTTAACATCGGGGTGTGATACTTTGAACCACTTTGATTCGTCAGCTTTATGCTCTGCATTTCAAATTACGTATGAGCTTCACTGTTCAATATGATAATCTCTGCCATATATAGTGTCTTAAGTTCAATTAAATAACTTAGTTCCTTAATCTTGTGGTCATTTTCTAGGGTTCAGTAGCCACAGGTAAATGTTGGCCGTTATATTGAACAGGACTGGTAAAAGAACACTTATGTCGTTTCTCAAAATTGTATTGGACAACATTGTTAACAATAATTTATAGGTAAGCAATAAATTATATCTAATTACTGGATAGTTAGCACATATTATACTCCTAACAGTATGACTCAAGATCTGGATTTTCCACTAATGTTTGCCAATCTAATAATGCTCTGTGCTTGTGTTTTTGTTTTTAGTCCTACACTTTTGAAAAGTTATTTTTATGATTCACATTATTGTGTGTATTGGGAACTTGGTAGACTTTAGGAGCACACATTTTATTTACTATTGAGTTTAAGCAGAAACAGGATTGTGTTTTCATTTGGAAATAAACCTTTGCACATTTGCACTCCAGTATTTAGGAATTGCAATTCTGAAGCAATTATGATTATCACTTAATAGTGATGGTATTGTTTAAACTATCACCTGTAAAGTTGAAAATATGTGGGCAAGTTGAAGAAATGGCATGGTTGGTGAAAAACTGTTGAGATTTATTTTTATAAAACATAAGGTAATTGGTCCATCTATTCTCTTTTTTGAAAGATTTTTAAAATGATTTTGTTTTACTTAGTTGAAAGGAAATGACTTTTTAGAAGTCATCATATATATTGATATTTTATTAGTTGTTAGAAGTGATGATAAAAATGAAATGGAATGCAAATACTCTAACTTTTCCTATCTGCAGGAAAGCCATTTCAGCTAGACGAATTTGTTTATTTGGAGGAAAGGAGAAGGTCTGGATGAGTACACAGAATTTTGAAGCTGAAAGGTACTTGATGTAGCCAGTAACTCAAAAGACCAGTGTATGTTGAGATAGGAAGTAGTAGAATCTGTTTTTCTAGGTTAGTTTCCATATTAACCTGTATTTTGTTTCCTTCTAGTTTTGCTAAATGTAGTTTAATACAAAGAAGTTACAAATGGATAAAGGTTTTCTTTGTGCATTTAAGCATTAGGAGGGTTCCAGGTGGTTTAAATATAAAATCAATGAGAAATGTTTGTTCTCATCCATTCAGTAATCTCTCTCATTTTGAGCTGACATGCAATTATGGGGATAAGAAGTAATTACTGTTCTACTGTAGTATTGTCAATGAGTAGATGAAAATATTTTTAATAGAAAATGAAAATTATTTTCTGTCTGTAGGAGTAGACACATGAATTTTTGTCCTAAAACATTTCACTTTGGTTTATATAACATCTACAGTTGGAAGGTTTTCTCCCAACAGGTGTCTCTGCCATGATTTTTATCTTTTCAGTTAGTAAAAATTAGTCATATGTGATTATATTCCATTAGCAGTACACCCTAATAAGAAAAGTAGGTGTTTGTTTAATTAGGGCTCACACTGGGAAGCTAGGTGGCAACTGACACTTAAGCATCAGAGTTTCAACAGAGTGGAGAGTGGTGGGGATGATAGCCATAGAATCAGGTATGTTTCTTGTTTCTCAATTCTAGGTTATTGTTATACAGGTGTTCCTAGTGTTTTCAAACTGACAATTTTTTTTAGGAAGCTAGAAATTCAGATTGTTATGCAGTATATACTTGTAGCAAGGTGTGATGGCACAAGCATTTAGTTCTAGCACTCCTGCAATCCCAGCCCTTGGGAGGCTGAGGAAGGAATGTGGTGTTCTGGGCCAGGCTGAAGTAAATAGTGAGAGTCAGTCTCAAAAACAAGCACAGTCTACCTGTAAATGTTGGCAAGTTGATAACTACCAATGATAGTAATTGATGTGACTCTAAAAGGGGGCTGGAAGCTAGTAAGGAACTGGTTAGTTAGTTGCTGCTAATTTAGATCAATTGGAGGAAAACAACAAAATAAATTCCTATTAAAAACAGATTTCTTTACAATAAAATAGCCAAATGGTCATAAAGTTTTGTGTGTGATTTTTGGTTTTGTGTGTGTTTGTGTGTGTGTGTGTGTGTGTGTAAGCAGTTGAACAGTAAGGTACATTCTCAGCCCAGTCAAACTTAAAACAATTAAGATTAAAATTTATATATCATAAAATTTACTTTGTGTGTTGGCAGGGGAATTCTGAGACAGGTTCTCATTGTATGGTTCATTCAGACTGGTCTCAAATTTATGATCCTCTTGCCTTGACCTCCTAGGATTACAGGCATGCTTTTCCATGTCTGGTTCAGAAGGGCCCCCTCTCTTTCTCTTTGGTGGTACTGGAGATTGAACATTAGTCCTTCACACAGTTATATCCATTACATTCCTACCCCTCATCCCCTTGTATTTTGATACATGGTCTTGCCAGATTGCCCAGGCTGTCAAACTTTTGTAGCAGGAATCAAACTTAGGACCTTGCAGTTGCCAGGCAGGTGCGTAGGCCACTGAGCTGTATCCCCGGCCCCAGGCTATCAAGCTTGGAATGAATATTCTTGCCTCAGTCTCCCAGAGCACTGGGATTATAGGTGTGCACCATCACATCTGGTTAGAATTTATCCTGTTGTACATTTAATAATTTTTAGACTAATCACAAAACTGCAGCCCATTATCACTAATCTAGAACGTTTTCATCACCCCCCAAAAAACCCCATGCTTATTTGTAGTTATTTTCCATATCCCCTCCTCCCAGCTTCTGATCACTACTAGTCAGTCTCCTTTCTCTTTATGAATTTGCTGATTTTAGACATTTCTAATGAATGAAATCTTACACTATCTGCATTTTTATGTGGTTTCCTTCATTTAGCATAATATTTCTTAGTATTTGCTCACGTCATTTCAAGAAATTTTGGTCATAAACCCTGTATAAGAGAAAAAAGAAGGAGAGAGGAAGGGAGAAAGAGAGAGCTAGGCAGATGACATGAGGCCTTAACCCAGGAAGTGCTGAGTTATACCCCTTTTTTTATTTTTTGACAGCTCTGCCCTCTACCTCCCAGGTAGCTGGGATTATAGGCATATGCCACTTCACTTGGGCAACTGTGTTTTTTTTTTTTTCCCTCATGCATGCTAGGTTAACACTGAGCAACACCTTCAGTTCTGGTCAGACAGTTGTCTCATGTATAAGAATTCTTTAAAAAAAAAAAAAAGGTTTGTGTCCTTAGGCATTTCCATTCCACCTGTGAGGGATGTATGTATAATCTGGAATAGTATTTACTTCTGTTTTCAGAATTTGTTTAGTAATTAAAGTTAAATTTTGTTTGTAGTAGTTCTAAAGTGGTGTCCTTTACATTTAGATTTTTTCTTTTTTCTTATTTTGTATGTAAGTAGGTTTCTTGAAATCTTTTTTTTTCCTTGTTTAAAAAAATTTTAATTGCCACCTAGTGTACTTGTTTATGGGGTACAGTGTGATATTTCTTTACATCATACAATATGTAATGATTAGGGTGCTAGGTATATTCAAAATTCTCTCTATTGCTTATAGAAATATATAATCGTGTATTTAATCTTGCTATTGAAATATATGATCCTCAGCCTTAATTACCCTGGTATGTTATGAACCCTTAGGAGTTATTCCTCCTGTTCAAGTACACCCCTGCCCCATTAGACATCTGTCTCCCTTGCATTCCACCCATAATCTCCCTCATCTCTATTCTCTGGTAACCAGTATTCTAATCTCTACTTTTATGAAATCAGCTTTTTAACCTTTCACATGTAAGCAAGCACATGAAATGCTACAGTAATTCATCTTTCATTTGAATGTTTTCATGTGTAGGAGCCGTCAGGCTCCCTTCTAGGTAGGCCATCAGGTGAAGATTCTTGATCAAGATAGTGTTTTGTTTTGTTTGAGACAGGACCTTGCTGTGTAACTTGGGCTGGCCTCGAACTGTGTAGCCCAAGCTGGCTTCAAACTCAAGATAACTTTCCTGCCTCAGCCTCCTGAGTGCCAGGATTACAGGTGTGTACCACCCCCCCCCCCAGCTTCCAAGATTTTTTTTTTAGACAAGGTTGACACATATTTTGATGAGTAGATGTTGGGTGAATGTGAATAGCTTAACCACTACTTTGAATAGTAAAAAGTTCTCATTTGATCCAAGTATCTGCTTAGAACGGAGCATTGTTTGACCTTTCACCAAGGGAGAAAAATAAAGAGAGAACTCCTGAGAAATTTATAGGTTACAGAATACATGAAATGCTTGAAGAATACTTATGCCCGTATATTCAAATAATCTCTGTCACACATCTTCTGCTTTGTGCTGGAGGCTATGCAGGGCACAGTGATGGAATAGCCACCATCTTGGCCCTTGAGGATCTTATTAATAGGCTGGAGGAGGAGAAAAACACAAAGGATATGTGAAATTTGTCATATGAAAATATTTGATTGGAAACATGGAGCATAGTATTTGAAATGTAGTACAGTTCAAAAGTAAGTGCCTCTTATGTTTCCTCACTTTAGGTTTCCTTGTATAAAGGAGATCCTGCCTGCTGAACGCCCTAAGCGATAGAGATGTTTCAGAATTCAGAAAGCATCAGATTATAGGTAGAGTAAACCATTCTGGCAAGGGAGGTATTTTAGATTCCACCAGGAAGATTTGTCAGTGTCAGACGGTAATGGCTGTATTCAGGCATGGTAATGAACGCCTGTAAGTCCTGCACTTCAGGAGCTGAGGCAGGAGGATCTTGAGTTGAAGCCCAGCTCAGCAACTTAGCAGATCCTGACTCAAAATTTTAAAAGGGCTGAGAATGTAACTCAGTGCAAAGCCCAGGCTCCAGTCCCTAATACCAAAGGGTAGGGAAAAAGCTAGCAGTTATGCTTGAAAGCAACAGCAGAAACAATGAAGGTAAGCCAAGAAAGAGGATGGTATATCTATGGGATAATGAGGAGATAGTCCTGATTGATACATGTAGTAGAAAGGGTAGGAGATAGCTTAGTTAATAGTGACTACATTATGAGGTGCTTTGAGAATGAGGCTGAGACTTTGGTCATGGGAAGCAGAAGTTGGCTTTCTGAAAATAAGAGTCTCTGAGGGGGTCAGCCAGAAAGCACGTATGTACACTTTTCTGAAGAGGGTTATAACCTTATTAGATCCTCAGAGGAGTCCATGACGTGCAAAAGTTAATCACTAAAATGTTTTAGAAGGATGGATTGCAAAAGACAAACAGATACACCCAAAATCAGTTAGGTAGTGCTGCTGTAATTAAAAATGTATGTAAAATACTTTAGTACAGACTGGGAACATTAAATACTAAGCAGAGGTTTGACTGGGAGTAAGTACAAATTTTGTTCTGTGTTTTGAGACAGGATCTCACTATGTGGTTCAGGCTGGCCTTCAATTCACTATGTAACCCAGGCTGAGGCGATTCTCCTACCTCAGCCACCCAAGTGTTGGGATTATAGATGTGTGTCACCACACCTGGCTGAATAAATATGTCTTGAAAGATGTATTTCCTCATAACTGTATTAATGATTCATTTTGTACAAGTGAGAGGGTCTTATATTCACACAATAATTGACAGGTTTTTTTGGTCACATAGTCCCACTAGGATAAATGAAACATAATGAAAATGTAATTAAACATAAGTTGTGGTGTTTTTAAAGAAAAAGAGCAGATAATTCAGGTAGTTAAATTTGGGTTGCATTAAGGTTTTCAGCACTGATCTTTACTGCGTTTCTAGTCTAATGTAAAATTTATTCAGTTAATGTGTTCTACTTGGGCTGAGGTGAGATAACCATAGAAAATGCTCTGGGTCTAGTTTAGGACTAGGTTTTTTGGTCTAGATATATCTTGTGGACAGTTCAAATGAAATCATTCACACTGATACTTCTTAGTTTAAGAAAAACTAAGGAAATACCTAGTTACTTAGACCAATTATGTTTCAATAATTATAAAGTTGAAATTATTAAAGTTCTTAAGTACCCTAGGTTTAATGTCCACTGCCCTTCTCCAGTCCCAGTGTTAGTTCTACAAGTGTACCTCAGAGATATTGTAAATTCAGTGTTAACTGCAATACAATGAGTAGTGCAATAAACATGAAATTTTTTGTTTTCCAGCACACACAAAAGTTATGCTCATATTATACTGTAGCCTATTACGCTTTCAGCAGCATTATGTCTGGAAAAGTGCCTATGTTAATTAACAATACTGTATTACTAAAATATGCCCATGATTGTCTGTGCTATTGAAAAAGTTGTCCTGATAGACCGCTCAACGCAGGATTGTCACAGGCCTTCATTATAGAACAGTGACTATCAGGCACAGTAAAAGCAGCCGTGCCTATACTGCTAAGTGATTATTGATTCTCAGTATGTGATACTGATTTTTAAAAAGTTACTATGATTCTTTTTTTGTGTGACTTGATTGACTTTCAAAGCAATCTGGATAAAATTATTATAACTTCAGTGAAAATCCCACTTTGGCTGATAAATTTAAGTTCAAATTTTTTATTAATGGCGTCTACTCATCTAAATTTATTATAAACTTAATGGTATGTCTTTTCTACACTTAAGGATTTAGAGCCACAAAGGATATTATTAAAATATGTGGCACAAGGCAATTAAAATGTTTAAAAAGGGAAACTGGGTAAAGAAATTTTTGTTTTGGAATTCTACAATAAGTGTTATAGTTAAGCACTACATTTAACTTTATTTTCTGTTATTGAAGGTACCAAGAAAAAAAGAGGTATAAATTAGTTTGTAGAGGCAACCCTTCCTTTTGCATCAATTTTTGGATTACAAAGTTTGGTAGCCTTTTCTTTTTTAAGCTGTTTCATTGATATGTAATTCACAAATTGAAGTTATACAATTCAGTATTTCTTAGTGTATTCACAGAGTTGTACAAATATTGCCATAATCAACTTTAGAACATTTTGTCATGCAAAATGAAACCTCTTAATTCTACTATGTGTTTCCAATATTTTCATTTACTTGGACTGAAAAGGGATTGTTATAGTTCTCATATCAGATATGTATTTAATGTGTATATATAACAAAACTTTTGTGTATGTGTGTGTGTGTATATACACACACACACACACACATATACACACACACACACATACCCATATGTATGTATGTATAAACATATGTGCGTGTGTGTTGTGTGTGTAATAACATGAAAACATTGGGTAATATGCTGGATGCAGGGCAAGGAGGCACAAACCCAGCCTGGGCAACTTAGCCCTTGTCTCAAAATAAAAAAGAGTGGGGATATAGCTCAGTGGTAGAGCACCATTGGATTCCATCCCACGTGCCACACACACACAGCATCATAAACAAGTTGAATATTTGACATCCTTGGTTTTGTGAGACTAATGCATCTGTCTATTTTGATAAAGGTAGAGCCCAAGTTTTTTAATAAGAAAACTTACATATCTGTAACACTTAACCTTTACAGATTGAAAATACTGTTAGCGCTCATCCCTGCATTTTACTTGCCAAGTTACACAAGTGCCTATAACATAAACTACTTGTGGGTTTTGATTTGACTGACGGGGTGCTGAAAGTGGAGTTAGCACCATACTGCACCCTCTGCTACAGAACATTCCATTATTACTTATGCAGTCTACACTGGACGACTGTGCAGTCGAGTATGAAAAATATTTCTAAATATCACTAATGTTAAAAGATGATTTTGTGGGGCTACATTACTAGGTGCCCAGGCCTACATCAGACAGGACTGTCTGTGGTTTGGACACACCTGTGCTCTAAACCATCATTCTGCAAATCTCTCTCCTCCCCAATCCTAAAAACCAACATTTGGTCTACATAGATTTGCCTATTTCATATTATTAGCAAGTATCACTATTTCTATTGCTCAGTAATATTCCACTGTAGGGACAGGGACATATAGTATTGTATTTATCCACTCATTGGTTGTTGGACATTTGAGTTGTCTACGCTTTTGACTAATATGAGTAAAGCTGCTGTGAACACTTATGTATAGGTTTTAATGTTGATATGTTTTTATTTCTCTGGGATACATACTTAGAAAAAGAATAGTTGTATAATATGGTGTCTTTTGAATAACCATTATTCTATTTTTTTAAAGAATATATATGCTCTTAAATTCTCAATGATAGAGGGATGATATAAGAACCTTCAAACATGATATAAAGGAAATATTATAATTCCCAACTTATTAGATGTCTGATATACCAATTCATGTTCTCTAAAATAGGTGAATTCTGGGAACAATGAAAATTAAGAGTAGGAAATTTATTGAGGGATAGAAAGCTTCTGCCTGGGAGGGACAGGAGGGGTCATCTGGAAAGTAGGTTGCCCCCAACCCCACTTCTCGGGAAAAGTTTTGTAGTGCACATCTGTGAGTTACAGCTATGTCAACCAAAGTATAGCACTTACGTAGTATTGATCTAATGGGGAAGCAAGTCACCTAGCCATAGGGTTTGGGAAGAACAAAGAACTCAGGTTGGTGAGGGATCAGGATCTTGGTTGATCACCAAGACCTTATTAGCATAGGTTTTATCACTTACCTCCTCCTTTGGGGGTGTATGTAGGCCTGGTCCTTTTGTTGTTATCTTGAGGCTTAGCCTCCAACTAACTAATGCTTTTGTGGTCACAGTTGTGGAGCATTTTTCACCTTTTTTTCTTGACTCTATCAAGGGTCTGGCCCTATCTAATTGCCTATAATATTCATACCTAATTTAACTGTCTATAATAACAGCTCTAGTGTGTGAGGTCAATTTATCCACATCCTTGACCCCCCTCTTTATTGTCTTATTTTAAAAACTTAAGTTTATTGTATTTTGGTAGGTAATTTCACATTTTTTTGAGGGGCTGAAGATAATGGGAAGACCTGGCATCTTGCAGGCTGGATCTTCTTGGCCTTATTGTCTAAAACTCCCCATCTTTTAAAATTGTAGCCATTCCAGTGTATATGAAGTTGTATCTCAGGTTTTGTTGTTTTGGTTTTTTTGCTGGAAACAACCCCTGGGTACTCTACTATAACATTACACTTGCCTTCTCTTTTTATATTTTTATTTTGTGGCAAGTTCTCATCAAGTGGTCCAAGGTGGGCTCTAACTTGTCATCCTCCTGCCTCATCTTCTCAGGTAGCTGGGATTACAGGCATGTTGCCACCTTAGCCAGCCTGCTTGTAGTTTTGATTTTCATTTTCTAGACTTCCTCATGCCTGGAGCATAACTGTCAACCCCCTTCTTAGCCCAAATAAAGTGACAGAATATGCAGATGCTTGCTTAGGAGGTCTAGGGCCTCCGTTCTGAAGGGAAGGGAGGGAATGGAAGATGGCTCATTGTAGTCCCTCTTCCCTGTATTCCTTCTTGTAAAAGACCCCTAATGCCTATACTTGGTGAGGTGGTAATTTGGATTCCAGGCCTCCATCTCCTGGGAGCTAGCTTTAAATGTATTTGTTTTTACTTTTAGCAAAATAAATGGCCTCCTTTGATTTGGTCAGCAGCAAGCAAAAGGACTTGACCATTAGGGATACAAGTGCCCCTTATAGCTTTGGGAAGCCACCTAGGAATTATATCCTGGGTCTTGAGAGACATGGTTCTCTCGGTTTCATACAGAAGAGACTACAGATACTTGGGAAAAAGGACTCACTACTCATGGTTACTGAACCTGTGTTTGGGACCTCAAGTACATTCCAGCAGCTGTCAGGAACACTGTTACGTCTGGGAATTCTCCATTTTGTTTCTTCCCCTGCTTACAGCATCAGTTGCTTGTAAACACTTTTGTTGGTAAAAGGGAAAAGGTGTTTTGAGGAGCTGACAGTCTCTGCCTGATTTCCCATTGGAAAGTGCACTCCAGGTACCTATTGTCTCCATCATTTGGACCTTCTCTAGGTTGTTTGGCAGTGTCATTTGAGCTGAGTAAGCACCTTTGTTATTTAGGCTATTTGAACTTAATGCAGGTCATTTTAGGGCACTGACTACTGTGAAAGGAGATTCAGAAATAGAAAATAATTCCAAGTATTTGTTTTGTTGTTTTGGAGTGCTCATGTGGTTTGTTGGTTTTCTTTCATCCTCTTATAATCACTTTTATTCTAGCTAGGATGGACGTTAGGGTTTTAGGACCATCTAGAAGCTGTGTGCTGATTACAAACATACAGCTAGTGTTCTGTGACGAGAGGGTCTGCTGGGGCCCATTTTTTCCACCATGTGACCCAACAGAACACTTTGGCCTTAGAGGACATTTTGGTGGAAGACAGTATCCTCTAAGGCAGTAACCAGTTGGTACCAGTTGGGACACTTGGCCTTGTTCTTTGTTTTCCTAGTTTTTCAGGTTCTTATGACCTAATCTGGGGCTTCATGTGAGCCATTTTTGGCTTTTGAGGTGTTTTAAGGCTTCCTTGTGGTGGACTAGCATGGAGTTAAAGGATCTTGAACTGTTTGCCTAACAGGCAAGTTTGGCTTGAGAGACTTTAAGAGGCAAGAGCCACTGGAATATGTGTGGAAAGCTCTGTTGTGACTTGTTCAGGAATGGAAAGTGTTTGTGCCACTTCATAGTTCCCTAGATAAATTCTAGTTAGTGTGACTGAGAAAAAGAAGATTTTATTGTGTGTCATAAGTCATTTTGTTGTTGCTGGGACAAAATACCCACATCTATTATTTAAGGAGAAGAGTTTTATTTTGGCTCATGGTTTGAGTCCAATCCATGCTGGCTCCAAGACAGAAACATGACTCCAAGACATAGTGTAAAAGTCTAGGTTGAGAACAGCTGCTTATCCTGCGGGATCCAGAAAGCAGAGGAAGGAGGAACTAGGGACAACAATATGCACTTCTAGGTTGTGACCCCAGTCACCCACTTCCAACCAGGCCCTGCCCACTAACTTCGCAGTCAGTGACAGAATTCATCAGTGGATGAATTCACTAATGAATATAGTGCTGTCGTGATCCAATCACTTTCCACATGTAGAATTTGAGGAGTGACATCTTAGTCTAAAGCATAATCTTGCAGTACAACATGGTATGTATGACTGAGAGTACCTTCTCATTCATAATCTTTAAGATTATCAAGAGTAACTTTGGTCAGGATAATATTCACAGCTGCCTTCCTTGCCCTTTATTGGATTAATAACAAATATTAGCAAGACCCTTCTGGGCCCACTGGCCAAGCAGTCACTCAGATAAATGGTGAATTTCTCATCAGAATTTAAATTTCCCTTTATTTTGGCTAATAATCTTTGGTTCATTACAAACTGATTGTGTTCCAAAACATTTGTCAGAACTTCTGTTTGTTAGCAGTTGATTTTTATTTCCCTCTGCCATCTCCATACAAGAGATTGGAAATTTTTAACTGTGGATGGTTTGTCTTTGGGTTTTTCTTATGGACAGTATGCTTCCTTAAACTGGTTTCTTTTTTCTCCTCTAAAGGCCTTGAGGAATAGAACCAGGATCAGATATATAAACTTCTGACTAGTTTTGTCTAAGTTCTAATACAGTGGGAAATGTCTTAAAACCTATGGCAAGAACTATCTAAAAATTGACTACAATATATGATAAGGCATGAATAAAAAAAAGTTCAAAAATTCAAACTCAGATTGAATGGGGAATTACTCTCCTTTAAGATATAAATTTCTCACTTTTCTACAACCAGAAATTCCACCTTCAAACTGGAAATTTAGGATTAAGTATTGCTTACAACTGTAAAAAAGAAAATCATGTCAATAGTATAACTTTTAAAAAACTGGTACATAATCTGTGTCCTTATTCTGTGTATGTTTGCATATGTGTATTATCTGCTCTATGTATTGCATGCTTGTAAATTGTTTAAATGGTACCAGATTAATTTAAAATAAGAGCTCTTAACACAGATGCTTCAAATGTTTTAAAAGATAATAAAACTATCATCAGAACTATTAACGTACATTTTGCTAGTTCATGTAGTATGCAAGAACCACGTTCCTCTTAGTAAATGAGAGTCTTGTTCTTTTACAAAAATACATATTCTTAGTTGGTTAAGTAGACATTAATCCAGTTATGATGAACGTTTTAGAGGTTTTAGCGGTACAAATAGCCTGCTGTGGAATATGTGCTATGGATTCACAGTATTTCATCTTTGAGCACTGTATTCAGAAAGCTTCCAGTTCTATTGCATGTGCCTAAAAAATGTTTTAAAGATGTTGCAAAACTTAAATTCGTAGTATTGGCATAAATAAATGATGTTCTGTCTTCTAAATGGTAATTCACACATAAGTTACAGTGCAGGAAATTTTTGTATATACTTAATACACCTTTCTGATAGAATTAACCTTGTTTTACCCACAAATTGACTATCGTTAGTTAACTTGGTTAATGTGTTCCTTAGTTTAAAACTTCTATACAGACTATTTGCTTTGTTCTTAATAGTTTGTATTACATTTATTTATAAGCTTTGTAACTGTTGATTTGTCAAAGTTCTAATGTTTTAGGGTACTGACTACAGAGTAGATGGGATTAAACTTGATAGTGCAAAAATTTAGATAGTGCAGTCTATTTTATTTTATTTTTATATTTTTGTCTTTTTAAGACAGGGGTTCCATATGCAGTTCAGGCTGGCCTTGAACTCACTTTGTAGCCCAGGCTGGTCTTGAACTTGTGACTATCCTCCTGCCTCAGCCTCCCCAGTGTTGGGATTACAGGTGTGAGCCACCACACCCGGCATTGTAGTCTAATTTAAACAAATTCAGCCTGAGAGCAATTCTCTGATATTGTTCAAATTTTGGCTAGGTTTTTTTTTTTTTTTTTTGTACTGGGGATCAAACTCACAACCTTGCTAGTGCTTAGGCTGCTGAGCTAAATCTCTGGCCCCTTTGGCTAGGATTTTGTAACACTTGTATGTTTTACATTGTCTCCCTTGTGGGACCTAACCTGATTTGAGTACAGCTGGGGAATGCTACCCTTCCAATGGAGGTTAACAGCAAGGTCCTGACTTGGACTTTTTTATTTGGCCACAAAATCTTTAGTATTACTTTTCCAGACCCAAGTTTCTAGCTCATTTTGCTTATTCTCTAGCTAGTGTTGCTGGTCCATGATTAGGTAAACCACCCAGCTGATGTGGTATATCAGGGCCCTCAAGATTACCGGCTAAATCTGGGTAAGGGGGTTAGGATTTGTAACAGGCATGGCAAAATGGAGCGTTAGAAATCCTTCAGAGACAAGTGATTTTTCCAGGCTTCCTTGTGCCGGGGCATAAACACCACCTGCCCCTCAGCCCAGATGAAGTGACAGAATTTCCAGAGGGAAGGAGAGGGACTGGAAAATGGCTGGGAATGATAAAGCAAGCCTCAAAATGTACATTGTATCAGTTTATTTCCCCTCTCCTCTGTTCCTTCCTAGAGTTAATCCCTACACTTGTACATGATGAGGTGGTAATTTGGGTAATGAGGCCTCTCTCTCCTGGGAGCTAGGCATTTTTTTTTAATGTTATGTTATGTTATGTTATGTTATGTTATGTTATGTTATGTTATGTTACTTTTGGTACCAGGAATTGGACTCAGAACCTTGCATTCACTAGGCAGGCTGTCGTGCTGCTGAGCTATATCTTTGGCCCTGGGAGCTAGCTTTAGATAAATCTTTTTTCCTTTTTAGCAAAGTGAAGATCTCCTTTGGTCAGTGGTGTGCAAGCAAACCTTAGCATATGGACCAGAGTAGCCAATAACACACAGTTTTAGAAGCTGCATCTCAGGAATGGACAGAAGACCTAATGTGTATTTCACAACTGTAGAATTCTTTATATATTTTAGATACAGTTTCAGATATATGATTAGCAAACTTTCCCATTGAATAGCCTTTTTTTTTTCCTTTCTTATGCTATTCCTTAAAGCACAAAAATTTTTAATTGGTATAATCCAGTTTTTTTTCCCCCTTTGGTTGCTTATGCTTGTGCTGTTACAGCAAAGAAATCATTTCCTAATCCAAAGATAGGCACCTGTGGTTTCTTCTAAGAGTGTAATGGGTTGAGTGGACCATGTAAAGGTATGCATAAGTTCTAGCTGCTGAAAACTGAATGTGATCAGTAAGATCCAAATAATGGAAAAAAGGTCTTTGCAATTGCATTTAATGTAAGAATCTGGTTTTGGGTGATGTGTATATTACTTGATCAGATGTAAAAATGTTTGCCTCTGAATGGGAGGAGGCCAAAGGTCCTAAGAATGGCTCGAACAAGTTCAGCTTGGTGAGCAAATGAGTTTATTAGGGGTTACTAATTGAGCAGTGGATAATGATAACAGACTACTTTGTACTACCAACCATCCTTTGCTAAGTTACTGGTTTTATAGGGCTGTAATTAAAACAGCAAAAGCAGTATCAAAACAAGAAGGGTCCTTGGGAAAAAATTTGGGTTCTCCATTTACAACCCATTCTTGCCACTCCCTGATCACTTACTTAATTGGTACGCATAACTTTGTTGTTTTTTAAACACAGAAAAAATATATAAGTGGCTTTTGCTTATGGAGGAAAATAGAAAAACAGAAATTTATTAATTCTTAATTTTTGCCACTACTTCTTTATAGAGTATAAAGTGAAGGGGGAAGAAAATGTTCCTTCTTCAGTATTGCTAGATTGTGTTGCAGACAATCCTTGTCAGTGAGGTTATTTTTTCCTTTGAATCACTTGTGCAAAATACTTTGGTTCTGGACTATCCTCCCTTCCTACAGTTGCCTTTGGAATGCGGGAACTTTTTCATGCAATTATAAGTCATGAAAACAAGAGCTCTTAAGTTTACAAAGTATTTTCATTGAACCAATGGAAGTTAGATTTAGAACTGTGGGAATTTGAGCTTTTTAAATTTACCAAACAGTTGATAGTCACAGTTTTGCCCAGCATTAAACACCTAATATGGAATTTTGAATTTAGGTGCATAATTACGTCATAGGTTTTCTAAATAGTAAAATGTATAATAAAGTTTTCATCTGCCACATTTGATACTTTGAAGATATTACTACAGGTGAGTGTTGAAAATTGTTTCCATTTCGTTTTCTCTTTTGAGTAACAAGATATAACATGTTCATATTTGTTTACATGTTTGTGGTCTGGCTCCCTCTACTGGAATGTGAGCTCCAAGAGGGCCAGGCACGAGCAATATTCCCTAACACCTATAACAATGCTTTACATGTAGTGGACATTCAGATAATTGAATGAATGACAAATAATGACTAGTTGTGTCTGAGATGGGTCATGACATCTATATATCTTTTAAATGCTTTGAGTTATTTTGTTGTGTACTCTGAAGGTTAAGAAACTGTTGTCCTGCTGACCTATTGTTATTTGCATAAGAAGATACTTATTGTATCTTTAGTGAAAGATCACTGTTAGAGTTTTTTTTTTCCCACTCTTGAAATTGGTAACCTGACTGAATTCCCTAGAAGGAAGAGTTTAATTCACTACTGTTACCCAAATATTGTTTGTAGTAGGACTACAAATGTATCACCACTTTCCATCCCCAAATAATTAAATTTAGGAAAGGTAAATTGGGAAGATGTAGTTAAAAATCGCTCCTTAGGCAAGGAAATGGTTGAGTACCAGGCCAATCTGGACTACCTAGTGAGATCTTGTCCCAGAAAGCAAAGCAAAGAGAGTAAGAAATCAAAAACAAAAACTTCCGGACACCAAAGTTCAGGCTGGTATTTCTGGGTCTCTGGCTGGCAGCACTTCATACATATTGTTGCATATCACCACTGGGAGAAGTAAGCCCTGCCCACAAGTCTAGGGGAAGAGGCAACTCAAGTTTTGTGCCTGAAATTCCTGCTCTATACATACACACCTACTCATGGTAGTTTGAATCTGAATTTTTTAAAGTAGTAAATCATACTGTAAATTTAACCACTTTGCTGAGTTGTGTGAGTCCTAGCAAATTACTGAATAGTCTTGGCTATCTCCCAAACTGTACAAGGTTAGTCACAGTTGAACTCTTTGCAAGTATGTAAAAGCCGATTTATCACTTACAGTTTCTTCTACAAAAAATATTCAGTATTGCTTGGGGTCAAAATTGGTGTCTAACTTCTGCTACTTCCCCAAAGTCAAAATGATTATGAGAGAGAAATGTTTTGAATAGATTCAGAACATCAAGGCAGCCGGAACAGCACAACTGAAGACGTGAACGAGGATTTCCAGAATGGTGGGATAAGAACCAAAGAGGGAGTATTTTGAGGGGGGATTGATGGCAGTGTGTCTTTTCTTGTAATACATTTTAAAAAGTTTAAACATTTTTCAATCTCAGTGGACCAGCATTTTCCAAATGACTGATATTTAATGTTATATAGTTACACATAGGTAGAAAAGAAAATCCATTCAAAGTGGACTTTATTTATTTTACTTTATTTTTGCAATACTGGGAATTGAGCCCTGGGTCTTACACATACCACCAGGCTAGTGACCTGCCACTGTTTTACATCCCTAGCCCTAAGCCAATGACTTAATGTGAAAAAGTATGAAAATTTAATTGATTATCATTTCATTGCAGCTAACCTTTAACCTTGTGTCAAAGAAGTATGTCTGCAGTGATCTGAAAAGACTGTTAAAATATGCTACCATTTTCAGCCAAGAATGATGGCACACAGCTATAATCTTAATCTACCTGGAAAGCTAAGGCAGGAGGAGTATAATTTTCAGGTCAGCATGGGAACCATAGCAAGAAGACTGTATTGGGCCAGGGATATAGCTTAGCAGTACATCGCCTTCCTGGCAAGTGCAGGGTCCTAAGTTTGATTCCCAGTACCAAAAAAATAAAAAAAGGAGAAGTAGAAATAGAAGAAGAAGAAGAAATAGAAAAAGAAGAAGGAGGAGAAGAAAGTGTTATCAAAATTAAAAAGTTGGGGGAGAGGACTAGAAATGTAGTTCAGTGTTCCCTGGATCTAATCCTTAGTACCACTAAACAAATACACAAAATCTACCATTTTCTGTCTATGGGTACACTTTCCTACATGTACTTGACTCAGGCTAACTATGGTTGTGAACTGGATGTAGAAGGAGCATTAAGGCTTGCTGTTTCCTGTTAAGCCAAACATAAAGAGATCTGTAAAAATGTAAAACAGTGCCACTACCTTTACTTAATTTTTAAAAAAATTGTAGTTATTTATATTTAAATTGTAGTTATTTATATTATTTTGAATTTCAAATATAGTAGGCATTAACAGAAAGAACTCTTACAAGTGAAATTCTTTGGATTCCACAAAAATATGAAAGGATTTTGAGATAAAGAAATTTTAGAGTGGATGACCTCCTTAGACTGGTCTGTTAGGTATTATTGTGCCTAAGTTTGTCTCTGTTGAGTTGGCTGCCACAAGGTAGAAGTTTTAAATTCAGGCTTTGATGGAACATTTTTCTTGCTCTATTTAGATCTCAGTATACTCTTAATGTGTAACGTGGCAGAATTTAATATGATGGTTAAAATTTGACATGTGGTTTAAAAAGCATTTGTTGTGGATTAGATGATAGAAAAACTACATCCAAAAAGAATGAAAAAAATGAATTATGGAAATGGTATATAAACAAGTTTGTAGAGGTCAAAATCGGCAAAGAGGTTAAATCTTTTAAATTGGTAAGAAATCACTTAATGATAAAAAGAAGATATAATAGTATTTTGATTACTGACACATTGTAGCTTTAGGAACCTTAAAGAAATAGTGAATTTTCTGTTCCTGAAAATAGACTGTGTGGATTTGAAGGAATTATTGAGGTGTATTATGAAAGACATTTCTGTTAATATTTAGAACCTTACTGTAATTGATTTAGACTTTCCATGTATGTGTGTGTATACATGTGTGCATCTGCAGGTGCATGTGTGTGTATATAAGATACATGATTGGTATTACCTTGTTTAAGTTAAGGCCTTGAGAAACATCAGTGAAATCTTCTGACAGTGCTTTGTACAAATCTATACAGTATCCAGAGGAAATTTGAGAGTCAAAGAGATTCGTCAGGCCAGAGGTTAAAACCTTGATCCCATCCATATACCAGTATATTAGATAAGCTGCTGTTATAAATAAACTGTATATGTAATACTCCAATCCTTGAAGGACTTATTACTCATTGAGTTCATGGAATGTTAGAAAAATACTCAAAAAGGTTTATTTGTTCATATTTTTTCCCTCATGCAAATAATACTTAGTGTTTTTCCCACGTGCAAAATAATACTTGGTGTTGATATTTGTATACTATACTTGAATGGTTTTTTCTAGTTAAATGCAAGGAACTTTTAAGAACTTGTTAGGCTGGGCATGGTAGCATACACCTGTAATCTCAGCAGCACTCGAGGCCAAAGCAGGACCATCAGGACATATTTGAGGCCAGCTTGGGCTACATAAGCAAGTTCAAGGCCAGCCTGTACTACATGGTGAGACTCTGCCTTAAAAAAAAACCAACAAAAACTTGACTAAATTTTTTTTTCTGCTAGTGATCAGAGTACGATTGGGGAACATTTAGGTTGATAAATTTATTTTTAAAACTTCTGTATTAATTTATTTCTTTTGCTCTGTTTCCCTTGAGAGCAAGTGATTTATACTTGCATTCTTATTCTGTGTGAGCAAGGTCATGACATATTTAGGAGCATAGGTCTTTTTATGTGTGTTTCTGATAGAAAGTATATCTTTACATTTATAAATTGTATTTTATACAATTTATAAAAATTGTATTTAAATTGTAAATTGTATTTTTTAAATTATATATTTAAATTGTATTTTCTTAAAATTTTATTTAAAGAGGAAAAAAAAGCAAAACAGAAAAAAGGGTAGCAAAAATGCAGAATTCCAAGGGAAAAAAGAAAAACACTAAGAAATCACTAGTTGATAAATTAGATATTGTCATCTTACAAATAGTTGTTCAAGTTACAAAATTAAAGCATACAAAGTAGACAAACAGTGAGACTGCAAACAGTTCTGTTCAACGATCTAACAAAAACTTAGCAATATGGTCATCCATTTTGCACACTTAAACATACATGCAGTTATACCCTTTAGAGCACTTTCTTTTCCTCTCTTTTTTACAATAGCAATTACACATTTTGGGTTTCATTACTCCTACAGTTCTTCTTTTTACACTAGAGACACAATGTGATATGTATAAATATAATTATTTAGTTCACTTATAAGGATAACCTCAAGTTGTCTCCATTTGCCTATGAAGCTCTGATGATCATCCTTTTTTACAGCTGAGTAGTATTCCATTGTATAAAAATATCACATCTTTTTGATCCACTCTGCAGTTGATGGGCATTTTGTTTTTTTTAAAGATTTAGCTATTACAAATTGTGCTGCTATAAACATGGGTACACCTATATCATTGTGGCATGATCTTTTCAATTTTGGGGGGAAAATACCCAAGAGGGGAATAGCTAGATTGAATGGAACTTCCAATCCTAGTCTTGAGAGAATTCTCCATGCTGATTTCCTAGTGGCTGCATCAGTCTACACTCCCTTGGGAGCAGTGTTTCTTTTTCCCCCACAGCCTTGCCAACACTTGTTATCAGTTGTTTTCTTGATGGCAGCTATTCTTTCTGGGGTGAGATGAAATCTCAGTGCTGTTTTAATTTGCATTTCTCAGATGACCAGTTATGGTGAACATTTCTTCATGTATTTATTTGCCATTTGTATATCTTCATCTGAGAACTGTGTGTTCATCTCAGATGCCCATTTTTGGAGAGGGTATTTGAATTTGGGAGGCTTGATGTTTTTCAATTCTTTATATGTTCTGGATATAAGTCTTTTGTCTGAGAGATTGCTGGCTATAATTCTTTCCCATTCTGTGGGTTTTCTTTTCACTCTGTTGGTGATTTCTTTTGAAGTGCAGAAACTTTTCAATAATATGAGATCCCAGTTTTTGATTCTTTGGAGTGTTTCTTGTGCAATTCGCATTTTGTTCATGAATTCTATGCCTACTCCTATGTCTCCAAGGTTTCTACCTCCCTTGTCTTCCAGTAAATTTGGTGTTTCTGCTTTAATATTTAGGTCTTTGATCCATTTAGACTTTAGTTTTGTGCATGGTGATATGCATGGGTCTAGTTTCAGTCTTTGGCATGTGGGGAGCCAGTTTTTCCAACACCATTTATTAAAGAGGCTATCCTTTTTCCAGTGAACATGTTTAACCACTTTGTCAAAAATGAGGTAACTGAGTGTCTTTGTAGTTGTGCTTGCATCTTCTAATTTGTTCCACTGATCCTCAGGTCTATTTCTTTGCCAGTACCATGCTGATTTTATCACTGTGGCTTGGTAGTATAGATTCAAGTCAGGAATTGACATGCCTCCTGCCTTGCCTTTGTAGCCCAGAATTGCTTTGATATTGTAGGTCTCTTCTATTTCCAAATTAATCTTAGGAGTGTTTTCTCTAGATTTGTGAGGTATGTCAATAGTATTTTGATTGGTATTACATTAAATCTGTGTAACAGTTTTGGGGGTGTGGCCATTTTCACAATGTTCTTCCTAGACAAGAGCAAGGAATATCCTTCCATTTTGTACTATCTTCTTCAATCTCCTTTTTTAGCTTAGCCTAATTTTCAGCATATAGGTCTTTTACATTCTTGGTTAGGTTGATTCCTAAGTATTTCATTCTTTTAGATGCTATTGTGAAAGGTGATATTTCCATCATTTCTTGCTTGGTGAGTTTTTTGTTTGTGTACAGGAATGCTATTGATTTTTGAGCATTGACTTTGTATCCAGCTACACTGCTGAATTTATTACCTATAGTAGTCTTTTAATGGAATTTTTTGGGTGTTCTATATAGAGTAAGTAGCATGTCATCTGCAAGTAGTGATAGTTTTAACTTCTTCCTTTCCTATCTTTATTCCTTTTATTTCTCTCTCTTGTCTGACTGTCCTGGCTGGTATTTCCAGAACTATATTGAATAGGAGTGGTGATAGTGGACATCCTTGTCTTGTTCCTGATTTTAGAGTGAAAGCTTTCAGTTTTTGTCCATTTAGTATAATGTTGGATGTTGGTTTGTGATAGATGGTCTTTATAAGATTGTGGTAGATACCATGTATTCCGAGTTTCTGAAGGGTTTTTATCATGAACGTGTGTTGGACTTTATCAAAAGCTTTTTCTGCATCTATTGAGATGACCATGTGGTTTTTGTTTTTGGCTCTGTTGATGTGGTGTATTATATTTATTGATTTGCATATGTTAAACCATCCCTGCATTCCTGGAATGAATCCCACTGGGTTGTGATGTATAATCTTCTTGATGATTTGCTGCATTCTATTTGCCAGTATTTTGTTGAGAATCTTTGCATCAATATTCATTAGTGAGATTGGCTATAGTTTTCCTTTTTGGTTGGATCTTTCTCTGGTTTTGGGATCAGAGTAATACTTGCCTCTAGGAATGATTTAGGGAGGATTGCTTTCTTTTCAATTTCATTGAAGAGTTTAAGGAGTATTGGCATCAAATCTTCTCTAAATTTCTTGTAGAATTCAGCTGTGCATCCATCAGGACCTGGGCTTTTCTTTGTTGGTAAGTTTTTAATTATATTTTCAATTTCAATAGCTGGTACTGGGTTATTCAAAATTGCTATATCTTCTTGGTTGAGCTTTGATAGTTCATATGTTTGTAGAAATCTGTGCATTTCCTCTGTGTTTTCCACTCTATGTGAGTAGAGATTTTCAAAGTAGGTATTCATGATCTTTTGAATTTCCATGGGATCTGTAGTAATTTCTCCCTTTTCAGTTCTTATTGCATGAATTTGGGTTTTTTTTTTTTGATAAGGTTAGGTAGAGGTTTGTCAATTTTATTTATTCTCTCAAAAAACCAGCTTTTGGATTCATTAATTCTTTATGTTGTATTTTTAGTTTCAATTGCAATGATTTCTGCTCTAATCTTTACAATTTCGTCTCTTCTATGAGCTTTGGGTTTAACTTGCTCTTTTTCTAGAAGCTTGAAGTGAAGCGTTAGGTTATTTTTGCTTGTTCTGTTTTCTTGATATGACAATTCATTGCTATATATTTCCCTCTTAAGACCACTTTCATTGCATCCCACAGATTGCAGTATGTTGTTTCTGCATTTTCATTGAATTGTAGGTATCGCTTTATTTCTTCTTTAATTTCATCTGTAGCCCACGGGTTGTTCAAAAGGTTGTTATTTAATTTCCATGTATTTATGCAGGTTTTGCAATTTCTTTTGCCATTAATTTTCAATTGCAGTACACTATGGTCAGATAGTATGGATGGGATAATTTCAATACCTTTGTGTTTACTTAAGAATGTTTTATGGGATAATATATGGTCTGTTTTAGAGAATGTTCCATGCACAGCTGAGAAGATTGTGTATTCTGATGTGGTTGGTTGAAACATTCTGTAAACATCTACCAAGTCCAATTGCTCACAGGTATGATTCAGTTCTATTATTTCTTTGTTGACTTTTTGTCTAATTGTTCTATCTCTCTGTGACAATGGAGTGTTAAGGTCCCCTGTTATAATTGTATTCTTGTTTATTTGGTTTTTCATGTCCATTAGTATGTATCTTATATAGTTGGGTGCTCCTATGTTTGGTGCATATGTATTTATAATTGTTCTTCCTCTTGAATTTTTTTCCACTAATGAGTATGTAGTGACCTTTTTTATCTCTTTTAATTATTTTAGGTTTGAAGTTCACATTGTCTGTAAATAGAACACCCCTGCTTTTTTCTGGGTTCCTGTTCCAAGGAATAGTGTTTTCCATTCTTTGACTTTTAATCTGTGAGTTTCCTTTTGGATCAGATGTATTTCTTGTATACAGATTATTGTGGGATCCTATTTCTTGATCCATTCTGTCACTCTATTTCTTTTGATAGGTGAATTGAGGCCATTTACATTTATGGATATAGCTGATATGTACTGGTTTGACTTTGCCATATTATGTTCCACTTGTTTGCTTTCTGCTTTTCCCCTTCGTTTAATTGCTTGTCCTACCTGGTGGTTTCTCTCTGTTGTTGTTCTGGGAGTTGTGGTCATTTTTATCTCTAGTATGTCTTTCAACACTGTTTCTAGGATTGGTTTGGTGGGCATGTGGTTCTTCAGTTCTTCTTTGTCATGGAAGTATCTTGTTTCTCCATTAAATTTGCATGAAAGTTTTGCTGGGTACATTAGTCTCAGTTGAAAGTTGTTTTCTTTTAGGACTTGAAATACCTCACTCCAAGCTTGTCTTGACTTGAGAGTTTGTGCTGAAAAGTCTGCTGTAAATCTAATGGGTTTTCCTGGATAGGTGAGTTTTGTCTTTTGTCTAACAGGTTTTAGTATTCTGTTTTTATGCTACATGTCTGGGGTCTTAATTGTTATATGTCTGGGTGTAGATTTATGTTGGTTGTGATTGTTTGGTGTCCTATATACTTCACTTATCTGCATATCAGATTTTTTCCCCATGTTTGGGAAATTTTCTTCTATTCTGTGAACATCTTAGTTCCATTGACTCCTGCATCTTCACTAATGCCTATTAATCTTATATTATTTCTCTTAGCATCATCTTGAAGCTGCAGTATTGTCATTTCATCCTGCTTTGTTGTTTTTAAAGTTATATCATTTAATGATCACTAACTATGATCCTGTCCCCAAGGTCTCAAATCCTATCCTCAGCTTCATTTAAATGGTTTTGCCAGCTTTCAATAGAATTTTTTGTTTCTTGGATGTCTCTTTGAGTTTGTTTCATGAGCTCTACTTGTTTTCTATATTGTTCATTCAAAGTTTCAATCAGTTTCCCATGATCCTGTACCTTTTTCTCTATTTCTTCTTTAGCTGCACTGAGCAACTCCTTTACTAAGGTTGTTATTTCTGTCTTTACATGGGAGAGTACTTCTAATTTGATTTCCTCTATAGCCTCATGGAGTTTTTTTTTTTTTTTTTCACTTTCTTTTCAGAGATTTCCGGTGTGTTAGGTATTTTTTTTATTTGACTTACTGTGTTTTCAGAGATTTCTGGTGTGTTACTTTTGAAGCCCTCTATTTCAATGTCTCCTGTACTTGCTACTGGTGGATTAGATGTTTGAGACTGCATTTTGCTTTTTTGTTTTGCCATTTTCCCCTTTTGGGTTAATATTTGGTCCTTCAGTCCCACTAGTGTCAACTGTTGGTAATGTGTATCTTGGGGTCCTATTGTAAGGTTGATGTTTGTCCAATTGCTGGGTCCCATAGTGAAGAGGTGGGCCAGTCACCTGAATTCCCCCTACAGGGCCTGTTGGATGAGTCATATGTTCTTCCTAGGCTTACAAGCCTATGTGTACTGATGGAAATTAACCCCTAGTTCCTGCTGTTATTAATGTCTTCAGGTTGTTCAGAGTCACCAAATCTCCCTGTTGATAGTGTTTATGTCAGGTAGGACCCTACTGTGTCTCTGGGTGTCCCACAGGCCCCCTTAATTTTCTCCAGATTGAGAGAGAGCTTATTGGCACCCTCCTCAACCTACCTGATATTCTCTGTGTGGAGGAAGGACTCACCCACCCACTTGCCAAGCTTGCCTATGGCTTACTTCTGGAAGGGACTTCTCTCTTGCTCCTGTTTACCCACTGAAGGTGGCAAACTGTATTCCTGTTTTAGGGCAAACTCACCTCATTGATGGAAACCTGCTGAGTTCTTCTTACAGAGTCTCCCCTTGATACTGCATGGTTAATCCGCTGCAGTCCAAGGTTCTGGGGAGAGGTGTGGGAGCTGAAGATCAACAGCAATGCTAGGTCCAGGAGGTGGAGGGGTCCCCGATGGCAGCAGTTGGGACTGCAGGTTGCTTGTTACAGGTTAGACTTCCTAGGTCCTGAGGTGGGTGGCCAGGATTTTGGGATACAGGAGGGACTGGGTTCTGGCCTGGCCTGTGCGCACCTCTGGCTGGAGTTCCCGGGTCCCGTGAGATGGTCTGTGGAGACAGTGGGAGTCACAGGAAGCTCCCGGGTTTATCCCAGCCCCACGCATGCCTTTGGCTAGAGTTTTGGGGTCCCACAAGGTGGTCTGTGGAGATGACGGGAGCCGCAGGAGGGGCCCAGGTTTAGCGTGGTCCCGTGCATGCCTCTGGCTGGAGTTCCTGGTTCCTGCGAGTTGGTCTTTTAAATTGTATTTTAAAGAGAATAAAACCAAATAAAATAAACAGAATAAATCCAGTCAAAACAAAGTAGTGAAAGTGATACAGGATTTCAAAAACAAGATAATGGGCAAGTCAACAGTGGCTACCATAATGCCTCCTGTTATCTTCAAAATTGCTGCCCGTACATCAGACATAATAAAATGAAACAAAACAGAATAGAATAAAAACAATCAAAACATAACATTGAATAAAACAAAACAATAAAATGAAACAAAACAGAACAGTATTGGATTTCAAAAACAAGACAAGAAAATCCTCCATAGTTGTTATATTGCCTATTGTCATCCTCTAAATAAATGCTCAGAGGACTGCCTTTAGGCATGCAAAGTCAATCAGACAATACAACCATTAAGTTGGTTTTCTTTACCTCTGTTGCTATCAACTCAGCCTGTGTTCCTCTGAATCAGCCAGTTGCTTGGGGTTGGTGGTAGGATTCTTGTCTCTCAGCCTTTGCACCAGCTGGCTCACAGAAAGGGCAAATTGTTTTTTTTCACCATCAGTACTCTTACTATGGGTTTAACAACAACAAAAAAAAATCTTCCAGAAGTTAATGAAGTATCTATTATCATATACTCATTTATATAATAAGAAATATTTTTGTTGTTGTTGTTTTATTACACAAAGACATACATAACATAAAACTTACGTTAGGCCATGGATTTAGCTCAGTGGTATAAGTGCCTGCCTGGAAAGTATAAGGTTGTGAGTTCGATCCCTCGCACAAAAAAAAAAGGAAATCTAATGGAAATAATTAGATTTGGTCAACATTCTCCAAATGTTATCGGGGTTTAGCTCAGTTGCATAAGTGCCTGCTTGGCAAGCGCAAGGTCATGAGTTTGATCCCTGGCACCAAAAAAAAAAAAAAAATCTGGGCTTTGCAAGGGGCCTGGGGGTTTAGCTCAGAGGCCTAAGTGCCTGCTTGGCAAATGCAAGGTCATGAGTTGAATCCCCAGCACAAAAAAACAACTTACTTTAACCATTTTAAGTAGACAGTTCAGTGGTATTAGATGGTAATTTATGTTTTTTTTGCAAACATTAGCACTATTGATTACCAGAACTTTTAAAAAATAATCTCAAAAGGAAACTCATTATCTATTAAAATAGTAATACTCATTTCCTCCTCCTGAGTCGCCACCTTTTTATCTCACATTAGCAAAATAATAGTTTTTGTCCTTTTTTGCCAGGCTTTCATTTAGCAGAATATCTTCAGTGTTCATCCATGTTGTGACACAGTCAAAATCTCCTTTTTTAAAAGACTAAATGATACTCCATTGTGTACATATACCACATTTTGTTGGTCCGTTCAAACACTGATGAACACTTGGATTTCTTCCCTAGTATCTTTTTGGTTGTTGTAAATAATGCTAAACAAGAAAATACTAATACTGTATCCATTTGAGTCTCTGCTTTTATGCCTTTGGTGGTGGTGGTGGGGGACTGGATACTGTTTTTGAACCCAGGATGGGCAAGCCCTGTACCACTGAGCTATATCCTCATCCTGCCTCAGCCTCCCAGTTAACTGGGATGTCAGGCATGTGCCATCATGTCCTTTATCCTGCTTTCATTTCTTTGGGTATGATTATTAGCTGTTTATCACTATAATGAAATTCCTGACTTGAGCTTCTGATAAAAAAGAAGAGGCTTAGTTTAGCTCACAATTTTGGAGGTTTGAGGCCCTGGCACTGGTGTCAGTTTAGTTGTGTGTGTCATATCATGGTAGATAGAAATGGCAGGAGATGCTGGAGCAGAGAGAGCTTGGGTGGGGGTAGGGATGGATGAAACTCAAACTTTTCTAACAACTCTCTTAGGAAAGAAGAAGCCAGGGAGTCCCATGAGACTTCACTTTTAAGGGCACAACCTCAACAAGTGACCTCTTTCCCAGTGAGACCCCCATCTCCCAACAGCTCAGCTGCATCTCCTCCCTTGCCATCTTTCTTTATGACTCCTGTTCAGTAGCTTTCTAGAAATTCCCCTTTTTGCAGAAGCAAAAAGATTGGGCCTTGTAGAGTACTTGTTATTCTTGACAGGAGAAAAATAGTTGTGTGCACCACTGTGTTGTGGGTAAACTCTGTAACAGGCAGAAACTAACCATTGAAGGAGAACCTGAGGTGATCTTCAATGTACAGTTTTTGTGTATGTGTGTTTTTTGGGGCAAGGTACGTGTATTTATTTATTTATTGTCTCTAACAATTATGTACAAATGAATATTCCAAAATCTGAAGCAAATCACAAAACATCCCTAGTCCCAGGCATTTTAAATAAAGGGTAGTCATCCTATACTATATTTTCTTCATCCATTCATTGATGGACACTTAAGTCATTACCATGTCTTGGTTTTGTGAATAATGCTGCAGTGAACAGGAAAGTTCAGGTGCCTATTTGACACAGTGAATCCATTTCCTTTGCTTATCTGTCCTTTATTAGGATTGCTGGATCATCTAGCAATTCTATTTTTAATTTTTTGAGGAACTTCTGTACTGTTTCCCATAATACCTGTACTAGTTTGTATTTCCACCAATAATATGCACGGATTCTCTTTTCTCTACATCCTTTCCAAGCACTTATTCTTTCTGTGATAGTTATTCTGAAAGTTGTGAGGTCATAGTTTGTGGTTTAATTTGCCTTCCCTGAAGTTAGTGATTTTGAGCATTTTTTTCATTTTTTTGTGTGTTCTGTGCTATTTGTATGTTGACATTGTTGATTTCCTCTGGGTTGTGTGTGTATGATATACATACCAAGCCCTTTTCTTTTTAAATTTTGAGACAGAGTCTTGCTAAGTTGCCCTGCCTGGTTGCAAACTTGAGATCTTCCTACCTCAGCCTCTAGCTAGAAATAGGCATGTGCCACCAGGCCCAGCTGTATGTCTTTTTTTTAAATCGGTACCAGGGATCGAACTCATGACTGCGTGCTTGCAAGGCAAGCGCTTATGCTGCTGAGTTAAATCCCCAGCCAGCTGTATGTCTTTTGAGAAATGTCTAATGTGGTAGATTCTAAAGATAGCAAATTATTTACAGACACATCCTTTTTGCATAAACTATATAAAGAACTTTCTAGTCCTAACTCATATGTATGTGTGTATGTATCAGTAATACTGATGTCCTTCCCACTTGTATAGCCTTAATTCATGCTGCTGTCATTTCTTAGATTAATGTAGTAATTCTGGCAACTCAACGTTTCTTCAGTTTTGTTTAATTTTAGTTTATCTTTTGTACTCAAGTCAATCAAAATATTCTTGAAAAATGTTTATAATTAAAATGAAATGTTCAGGGTCAGGAATTTAGCTCAGCAGTGTAAGCACCTGCCTGACAAGTGCGAGGTCATAAGTTTGATCCCCAGTACCAAAAAACTAAATAAAATTTTTTTTAAAAAATGAAATGTTTAGACACAGGATACATTATCATTCTGTAGGAGCCTGAGTACCTGTCACCTGGAATAAACAGATGCTAATAACTTGCCAGATTTATTGTGTGTCCCTTAAAAAGTAACTTATATATGTATAAACACACAACTAGATACATGCTTGTGTTTTTCAGTAGACAGATACCTTGAAAATGATATCATTAGTTTTTTCCCTATTTATATGGTATTTACTGATCCATTAATAATGTTTTTAAATTTTTAAGTGTATGGCTTATTTTATGTATTTGACATACTGCTTTTTATGGTACATTTTATTTGTCTGTGTTGATACATTTGTCATAATACTGTTGCTCATACAAATAAACTGCAGTATATTCCCCTAATTCTGTGAAGTTAGGTAGTATCCAGTGTTGAGTTATTAAAAACAGTGCTGCTGAGGTAGAAATTTTGGTTCCTCTATTTGTGTGTAATATCTGGGATATGTGTAACTAAAGTTTCTGGGTCATAGGTATGTATATATGTTTACTTTTACTATGTAATTATTTTCTTCACAATGGTTTATATCAGTTATATTGCCATAAGCAATTGTATTCATTCCTTTGAACATGCTGACAATTGTTTTACTTTAATGTTTATGAAGTTAATACTTATGGGGGAGGGAGACCAAAATGGCAGAAAAGTAAGCTGCAGAAAAAGAGCCTCTTTGAGAGTCACCATCCAGATGCTGGAATATATCAACGTGAGGAAGAAAGAAAATGGTCTTCCTGGACTCAGAATCTGAAGCTCAAATTGAAGCCCACAGAGAGAGTGAAGAGAGAAACTTCAGTGAAGAAGGAGGAGGTAAGCCAACGGCACCTTCTCCCTGAGACAGGACTCACTGTGTGAGAGGAACAGTTCAAACCTGCAGACATGTGGTGATTGTGGTGCCTGGCAACCACGGAGGCCTCCTCAGAGAGAGATGTGTCAATGGACAGGAGCAGTGGAGGTGAAGAACTGCACTGGCTGGCACTGAGTGTGGAAGCTCAGTCCTTCAGTGGGAGAAAGCAGTTGACCTGAAGCCATCTTGGAGACAGGTTGGCTGAGATCAGAACTCAGAACTGGGCCTAGCACCATCTAGTGGCTCTCAGCTGGGCTCAGACCCACAGAAGATGGTTGGGCAGCAGTGAGCCGAATAAGTCTGGTCTCAACCAGAAACTGCAGGCTTGCTGAGATTATCCACTGCTCCACCAAAAATGTGTTGCTAGCTTGCTAGGATTGGCACAGGTCAAGACTCTGCACGGGTTGTCTACCAGTGAAAGCAGAGACAACCCTGTAAATGGACTTTTTTCTCATTTCTCTCTTGGTTTTTTTTTTTTTTTTTTTGGTTGTTGTTGTTTCGGTGGTGGGTTTGTTTGTTTGTTTTTTCCCGTGTTTTCAATTTTTTTTTAACCTTCATTATTTGACCTTGTTTTTATGAGTGGTTTCTAGCTTCTTTGTGTTTGTGGTTCTATTCTGTTCTTATTTTTATCTCTTCCTTCTCTCTTTATCTCCAGTCTTCTGTACCAGTTTCCCAAAGTTAGCATGATCCCTCTTTGTCCTCCAATCTTGCTTCTAATCTCTTCTTCTTCTCCCACTTCTCTATTTTCTCCCTAACTCATTTTAAATTTTAACCCCAGTGGGCAAAACTGGCATATTAAGGATTTGTGTACTGCATTTAATTTTCTGGTTTGTTTTAGGTTTTATTATATAAGCACAAATCTAATTCATATGGTTAAAAATGGCATATTAATGGTTAGCTCATTTTGTCATTATCTAGGCTGTGTTTTATACTATTGATACCACTATAGCAAAAGTGACATAATTGTTCTAAACAGCTGTTTGCCCTGGTATTCCATGACTGAGATTGACTAAGGGTCACAGAATATACAGTGACACAGAGCCAAAGAACTAGGGACTGGGCCAAACAAGTAGCAACTTCTCATCTCCAACAAATTTAAGAGGTAGGAAGATACTTCAGAGAATTAGTCATTACCTAAGGGTCCTAAATACTAGCAGTAAAGCAACCCATCATAGGCAATTTACAAATGTCACTCCAGCAATTAAACTAAAAAAAAATGAGACTTGAATAAGATGCGACCTCAGACATCCAGTTCACCAAAGGCAAACCCAGGGTACAGTGAGGTGGGACAATCTGAAAACCTCTCACCTGGCCTCTTTGAAGTGGTAACAACAAAGCAGTTGAATGAGGCTTTGGAAAAAAACCAAAGCAGAAATAATCTCTCAGATAACTGCAGAGATAGTGTCCAAAAGTCATGCCTAGTGTTAGTTGTGGCACATGCCTGTAATCCCAGCACTCAGGAGGCTGAGGCAAGAGGGTTGCTGGAAGTTCAAGGCCAGCCAGAGCTACCAAGTGAGTTCAAGGCCAGCCTGAAATGCATAGTGAAACCTTAGCTCAAAAAAAAAAAAAAAAAAAAGCTTGAGAGACTTATAGAAGCCTTGAATGCTCAGAATAGCAAAGAAATGGAATCCATAGATAGGGCAGATACAAGCAGATATCTAAGAAAACAAAAATTCCACTGAAAATATTCAGAGCAGATTAAGCCAGTGTGAGAACAGGATCTCAGATCTCAGATACAGGAGACAGGCCTGTAGTAAGTAATCATGAAAAGAGAAGTTTCTCAAAAATAGCAAGGGATCATGAGAAATCATTCCAGCAGTTGCTATCTGAGACAAAGAAGAATAATTTAAGATTATTTGAAGTCAATGAAAAAGCAGGAAATAACACAGGTGATACTAAAAAACTGTTCACAGATGTAATGACAAAAATCTCTAGTAAAGAAAAAAATATGACATACAGATAAATGAGGCAGATAGAACTCCAGTTAGCCACAATCAAAAAATTGCAGGAATCAATGAATGGGAATAAATTAAAAAACAAAGGAATCAAAAGAGTGAACAAATGGCCTACAAAATGGGGGAAAATCTTTCTTGGTTACTCTTCTGATGCAGGATTATTATCTAGAATATTTAAAGAATACAAAAAACATTTAAAAATAGTCCAATTAATGCATGGGTAAATGAACTGGACAGTTATTTAAAAAGTAAAATGGTTAATAAATGTATGAAAAAAAATTCCACATCTTTTGTCATTAAGGAAATATAAATCCAATCATGAGAGTTATGTCCAGGAAATCTTTGCCTGTGTCTAAGTCTTCAGGTAGTCCTCCTATATTTTCTTCTAGCAACTTCAAAGTTTCAGATCTTATATCTACATCCTTGATCCATTTTTAATTTACTTTTCTACAGGGTGAGAGAGATCTAATTTTAGTCTTCTTCATATGGATATCCTGTTTTTTCACCACAGTTTTTAAAGAAGCTCTCCTTTCTCTGACATGTGCATTTTTGGTCACAAATCAGATAGCTATCACTGCATGAATTGATTGCTGTGTTTTCTGTTCTATGCCATTGGTCTGTATGTCTATTTTTGTGTCAGTCCTGCATTGTTTTTGTTACTGAGACTTTGTAGTATATTTTGAAGTTGGCCATTGTGATGCCCACAACATTGTTTTCTGGGTCTTTTGTGTTTCCATATAACTTTTAGGATTGTTTTTCTAGTTTTGTGAAGAATGTCATTGGAATTTTAATGGGAATTGCGTCGAGTCTTTAGATCACTTTTGGTAAAGTGGCTATCTTAACAGTATTTAATCCTGCCAATCCATGAATATGGCAAGTCTTTCCATTCATTTTTTTTCTTTAGTGTTCTGTAATTTTCATTGTAGAGATCTTCCACTTCCTTGGTCAGATTGACATTCCTAGTTACCTTTTTTTTTTTTTTTTTAAAGTTGTTGCTAGTGGAATTGTTTTCCTGATTTGTTTCTCAGATAGTTCATTATCGACATATGGAAAAGGTACTGATTTTTAATGTTGATTTTTGTGTACTGGCATGGAGTTTTTTGTAGTTCCTTACTCTGTCATATTTTGTGATGCCACTTCCATTTTTTCCTATGAATTGATTGTAAATGGATATAATGTATAGAGTCTTGAGTTTTTAAAAACCTCCTTTGCATAATGTATATTTAAAAGAAATGTACACATTATGTGTTTTAAGCCACATATATGCCACATATATGAAATCTTGTTCATATATGTGAGTCTGTGTTGGTATTAAGATGGAGAAGGCACCTCTTGTCTATTGCTAGTCTAGCCTGCATTACTCAAGTTGAAGAACATAGCTCATAGATTTCTTTTGCTTTTTATGGTGAGCTCATCATTCCAAAAATGTCACAGTTCAGTGTTTTTTTTACAGGAGTAAGTGATTTGCCAGTAGCCTTTTGTCAGTATCTTAGAGACAGTTCCAGTCATCAGATTTGGGAATGGGTTATGCTACCGGCCTTGTGGGTAGAGTCCATGGAGTTTTCTAAACATCCTACAATATATAGGACAAGATTCCATGGCAAAGAATGTCTTAAAAATGTTGGTTGTACTGAATTGGCTGATTAAATTTAGACATAACTACTTAACATTTTTGAGGGGAGGATGTTCTCTTCCTGAAAGTGTTATCAGTGAATAGAATAGTTGCATTAATCTCTTTTTGAAAAATATTATCATGTAATTGATTTTAAACTTTGATAATTCTTTTAAACATTCAGAAAGAATGTAATAGGAGTCAACCTTTTTTCATTCTATGTAAAAGCAAAGTCAGTTTACATTTTATTTCCACTGTGTCAGATGTCTTTTGAAGGTTTATTAGAATAAATTAAACAAGAATGTGTGGAACACACCTACTCCAATCAAACCCAGCATGCTAAACATACAATACCACTGCAGTATAATGGGTAGTCCTAAACAAACTAAACATTGTATGCAATTGGTTTAAGTTTCTTTTCTTCCTATATTAGTACGTTTGCAGTACATAATGATTAGATTCACTATGTAGAATTGGTATATGTACATAAACATCTTAATTCATTTTATTACCATTTCATTTCTTATTCCTCTTCCCATTTGCAAAAGATCTATCTCCTTGTTTCCTATGATCTTTTATTTTGCTCCATAATTTATTTATTGTTTGGGTTTCTCCTAGAAGGGAAACCATGCAACATTTATACTTGTATATCTGATTTATTTCACTTAACATTATGGTCTCAAGCTGCATCCATTTTCATACAAATGATTCAAATATATATCCTTTATAGCAGAGTAATACTTTATTGCATATAAATGCCATATTTTCTTTATCCATTTGTCTGTTGATAGACATTTAAGCCACTTTCAGATTTAGCTATTGTGACTTGTACTGCTGTAAACATGGATATGCATATATTACTGTAATATGGTATTTTTAACTTCTGAGAAAGTATCTAAAAAGGGAATGGTTATATCAAATGTAATTTCTACTTTTAGGTTTTTGAGGAATCTCCATATGAATTTCCATAGCTATTAATGCTAGTTACATTTCTACCAACAATGTAAAAGGATTTCTTTTTCTCTGCAGCCTCCCTAGCATTTATTATTATTTAATTCTTTGATGATAGCCATTCTTTCTGGAATAAGATAGGACCTCAGTATCATTTTAATTTGCATTTCTCTAAAAGCTAGAGATGTTGAACATTTTTTCTTGTATTTGTCACTTGTACTATCTCTGAAAAGCATCTGTTCATTTCAGTTGCCCACTTATGGGTTGAGTCTTTTGAGGAGTGTTTTGTTTTGTTTTCAGTTCTTCATATATTCTAGGTATTAGTTCTGTGCCCAAGGTGTAGCAGATAAAATTTTTTTCATATTCAGTAGGTGGGGTATATTTTTACTGATGGTAGTTTCCTTTGCTATGCAGAAGTTTTAAAATTTGATACTTGTAAGCCCATTTTGTTGGTTCTTTATTTTATTTAGTATTTTATTTTATATTTGGGTTCTTTTCAGAGTCCTTAACTATGCCTGTCTTCAAGAGTTTTACCTATCTTACCTTGTAGGGTGTTTCTGTTCTAACATTTAGATCTTTGACCCTTTTCAATTTTAGTTTAGTGCACAGTGAGAGATGGATCTAGATTCAATCTTGCGTGTGTGGATAGCCAGTTTTTCCAGCATCATTTGCTGAAGAGACCTTTTTTCATTTTATGTTTTGCACCCTTTATCAAAAGATCAGTTGGCTGAATGGCCTGGAGTTGTCTCTACATCCTCAGTTCTGTTTTATTGATCCATATGTGTATTTTGTACCAGTATCATGCTGTTTTAGCATGGTAGCTTTGAAATAAAACTTGAAATCAGTGATTTTGATGCTTCCAAGCTGTTCCTTTTTTGCCCAGGGTTGGTTTTGCTATTTTGGATCTCTTCTGGTTCCATATGAATTTTAGGATTGCTTTTCAAGTTCCTGAAGAATGTAGTTGGTATTTTGATTGGAATTGCATTAAATCTGTGTCAGTTTTAGAATTATGGCCATTTTAAGAATATTATTTCTGCCTATCCAGGAAAATAAGAAATAACTTTCTATTTTCTGAAGTCTTCAGATACTAGGAGAGGTCTTTCACTTCGTTAGTTAGGTTAATTCCTAAATACCAAATTTTTCGTGATTTTTAGTGAATGGTATTGTTTTCCTAATTTCTTTCTCAGTGGGTTCATTATTGGTGCACAGGAATACTATTGAGTTTTGTGTGTTGATTTTGTATCCTGTTACATCACTGAATTCAGTTATTAATTTAGGAAGTCTTCTGGTGGATATATTTTAATCTTTTATGTAAGGGATCGTATCATCTGCACACAAGGATAATTTGACTTCTTTCTTTTCTTTACATATCCCCTTTATTTCTTTCTCTTGCCTGATTGCTCTTGCTAATGTTTTAAGTACTGGATTGAGCAGGAGTAGGGATAGTAGACATTTTTGTGATTTTAGAGAAAAAACTTTCAACTTTCCTACCTTAAATATGATGTTGCCAATAGATTTGTCATAAATGGCTTTATCAGAATGGCTTTAATTGTGAATGGATGTTGGGTTTTTGTTAGGTTTTCTTGCATCTTTTGATACAATCATGTAATTTTTGTCCTGTTAACGTGTTGTATTGTATTTATTGATTTGTGTTGTTGAACCATCCTTGCATCTCTGAGATGACATCTGCTTGGTCATATTATGGATGACCTTTTGATAATTAATTGCACTCTGTTTGCCAATATCTTGTGGAGGATTTTGGCATCTGTGTTCATTAAGGAAATTGACCTACACAGTTTTCTTCTTGACTGGTTTTGGGATCAGGGTAATGGTAGCTTCCAGGAGTGGCTTTGGAAATACGCCTTCCTTTTCAGTTTTATTGAACAGTTGAAGGAGTTTTTGCTTAGCTTCCATGATGTTCTTGTACTATCAGACCCTGGGGTTTTCTTAGTTGATGGTTTTTGTTGTGGTGATTTTTTGTTTTGTTTTGTTTTTGTTTTTGGTACTGGGGATTGAACTCATGATTTTGTGCTTGCCAGGCAGGCACTTATGCCTTGAGCTAAATCTCCAGCTCCTGTGTGTTTGTTTTTATTGCTTCAATTTCATTGTCTGTTATTGGATTATTGAGAATTTTATATCTTTTTTGTAATTTTATATATATATATATATATATATATATATATATATATATATATCTAGAAATCTACCCATTTCTTCTGGAGTCTCTAGGTTTTCAAAGTAGTTACTAATAGTGTTCTGGATATCAGCAATGTTTGCTGTGATTTTTGCCTTTCTTTGCTAATTGCATTGATTTGGGTGTTTTCTTTTTTGGGCAAGATTGACTTAAGGGTGTATCTATTTAGTTTATGCCTTGGAAGTCCCAATTCTTTGATTTAGTCTCTCAAATACATTGATTTCTGCTTTGACCTTTATAACTTCCTGCCTTGTATTAGTTTTGGATTTGGATTATTCTTGTTTTTTTTAGAACCTTGAGCTACATCTTTAGGTTATTTAGTGATGTTTGCTCTATTTTTGTGATGTGGGTATTTATAGCTATCAACTTAAGTCTTAGGACCACTTTCATTGTGTCCTATAAGTTCTGATATTTTGTACTGGCATTATCTTTGGATTCTAGGAGCTAATTTCTTCCTTGATCTATGTCCTATTGGTCATTGAAAAGGATATTGCTTAATCTCCATGTGTTTGCATAATTTCTATTATCAGATTATTGCCTATGGGCACAACACTCTGTAGATATCTAATAAGTCCATTTGTTCAAGCTATTTATTTTTTAATTAAGTATATTGCTACAGTTAAGATATGCATAATGATCACATTCATCATAGGGAATTTGTTCCTGTACATTATATATCTTAGTTCCTTTTTTTGTTTTTTACCCTGTTTCCCTCCCCTCTTCCCTTCTAAAAGGTATCATTCAACTCTAATATTTCCTTGTTGATATTTTGTCTAGTTGATCTATTTGTTGTAATGGGATATTGTGGTCCCTCACTGTAACTGAGTTCAAGTTTATCTGATGTTTTTGTCCATTAATATTTGCTTTTATGTTGTTGGGTGCATATATATTTATAATTGTTCATTGTGTGTATATTTATAATTGTTATTTCTTCTTGTTGTTCTCTGTCTCTCTCTTTTTTTTTTTTTTTTGAACAGGATCTCACTTTGTATGTAGTTCATGGTATCCTTGGACTCACTGTGTCATCCAGGCTGGTGTGGAACTCAAGGCAGTCCTCCTGCATCAGCCTGCCAAATGCTGGGCTTTCAGGCATATGTGCCTTCATGCTCTGCTGAATTGTTCTCTTAACCCATAACCTTTTTTTTCCTGTTTATTTGTGTAGAGTCTGCTGTTTCCTGAAAATAGACTGGCTACTCCTTGTTTCTGGGCTTTCAGTGTATAGAATGTTGTTTTCCTTCCTTTATTGTTTAGTCTGTGAATTTTTAAGATTGAATGTGTTTCTTTTATACAGCATATCACTGAGTTTTGTTTTAATCCAGTCTGCCATTCTGTGTCTTTTGATTGGAGAGTTGGAACCATTTATATTGGGAGTTACTGCTGAAAGGTATTGTTGATGTCAGTGCACTATTTTCCTCTTGCTGATTCCTTTTTCACCCCCCTTATGCTTAACAGTTCACCTTGCTTGGTGCATTCAGACTTTATGGCATTGTTGCTTCATTTTCTTTTGCTATGATGTGCTAGAAAATTTTTTGGAGTGCTAGTTTGGTAGTCATGAATTTCTTACGGTCCTCTTTATTATAGAAAGACCTTATTTTTCCATCAATTTTGAAATATATTTTTGCGGTATATATTTGTGTTAGAAGTTGTTTTATTTTAGGGCTTCACTGTAAGCTCTTCTGGCCTTGGAAGGTTTTTGTTCAGAAGTTTGCTGTAATTTCAGTGGGTTTACCTTTCTAAGTTTACAGTTACAGGCTTGGCGCTAGAACTGCAGGTCCCATTTGTTTCTGAGGATTTTCCCCAGGTCACACAGTTAGTGGAGACAGGTTTCCCCTCCCTGAGAGCCATGGTTCCTTACCTGGTTGCTTTGTTCCGTTTGTTTGTTTTTTAATGTTTCTTTTCTCCACCTTCTCTGCAGTTTCTAATTTTCCTGTCTGGTTCCTGGAGATCTACTGCCTTTTTTTTTTTTAATTCACTAAGTACTTTTCTAGGTGTCTTTATTCTAAGTAATGGAGAGGCTATATTTACATTTTTTTCTATAACAACTTTCCCCTTCCTTTGAGAAAATCGGTGTATTTTTTGAAAAGGCTTGTTTCATAGGATTTTCCACATTCTAGCTTGGCCGATTTTATCTTCGTGGTATCATTTAACATATATCTACTGTTTTCTTTTCTCTGAATTGGTAGCTTTAGATTTGATTAGATTCAGTATTTTTTTCTTTAAATCAGTTACATCATAAGCTGTAATAATACAGGTGTCAAAGTAAATATAGTCAACTATCAATTTATTGTATATGTCATGTATATTGTACGTTGGTATATATGGAGACATACATATGTATATATAAAATCCACCAAAAAAATTATACGTGCTTCAGAAAAGAAAAATAGTATGATTTTTTTTCAACAAATGGTGTTACCCTCTTATGGGAGGGACCTTAGAGGATGTCATATATTGCAGAAAAGCCACTACAATGCGAAGAATTTGAAAATACATGTGCAGCAGTCTCAAAGACCAAGATTTCCTAAGCAGCAGTTTCCCATGCTAATAAATGTCTGGAAGCTAATGACCACCACTTTGAGCACCTCTTGTAATTGTATAGGCCAAAGGTAAATTGTATTAATATTATGATGTCTCAATAAACTTGGTATTCAGGTTTTTGTTTTCCTGAAATGCGTATACTTTTTTGGCAGAGTCTATATATGAATGTGTGTGTGTGTGTGTGTGTGTGTGTGTGTGTGTGTGTATATATATATATATATTTCTGTACAGCAAGTGGACACATGATAAGGTTGTTCCATTCTTAGTGGTAATACTGATCTGTGCAAATATTAACTTGATTCATCATAATGTTTCCCTTCTATGTATTGTTTTCATTGCAGGTTAGCACAATAACAATTGTTAAATTATTCCTCCTGTATATGATCAAATTATAATATTTATGTACAGATCAATATATCTTGATTACCTTATACCTTTGAGAGCAGGGTGTATTTTGATCACACCAAATCAGCTTGACTATATTCCTTGCCATATAGTAAGCATACCCTATCTGGCTTTAAGCCTTATTTCTTAATTAGAATTATAATAACTTAGTTTGATTATTTTAAGTAGGTAATTAGACAAGCTATACCTAAGATGGGATAGGATGGCAAAGTAGCCTGTTAAATTTAAAAGCATGAAAGAAAACACCAGAACAAAACATAAAAGGCTGGAATGAGAATGGAGAGATAAGGACTTTCCCTCCAGGAAAAAGAGTCTCATCTTGAGAATGCTAAGTTAATTAACAACTCCTGCCCCAGTCCCAGATTTTAAACTTGACTTGGAGAGGCAAATGCAAGACCAGTTTTCTTTTGAACTCCTTTGAATATAAGCCCTTTCCCACACTCCTTGTGCATGTGAGATCAGGATAGGGAACCCCATTGGATTTCTGCTTGGAAACCTCTCAACAAGCTTTCCTTATTATTTCCAATAAAAGTTTTGTAACTTCCTTCTTTGGTCTGCAACTTTGTTCTTTTGCCATTTGTGGAACTACAAGCTTGATTCATACAGAAATTACAGTAGAAGAGCTGGGCATAGTGGTATACGCCTGTAACCTCAGCACTTGGGAGACTGAAGCAAGAGGATTGCTGCAAGTTATAGGCTAGCCTGGGCTACTTAGTTAGACCCTCCTCTCAGAAGGAAGGAAGGAAAAGGGAGAAATTAAGGCAACGGAATCGCATGTTTAAAATTAGATTTCCAAATTCTGCTTAATGATTTCTGATTTAATTGGTTTGGCAGCCTTTGTGTTGAAGAAAAGTAGAAGAGTAAAATATGTGTTTCTTCATACACTGTAGTTAATTATTGACTGAAACAGTATTTTGAGTAATTTTAATATTGATGTGCATAAGATTCATTGTGTAACTTTTAAAATTTACTTCAAACAACTAAAAGGAACAAAAAGATTTAAATCCTTTCATCTCTGTGCACATCATCCTCAAATTATCTTGTTCCTCTTACGATAGCCAAACAACAGTACTTTGTTTATACTTAAAGATTTTACAGTTATGTTTCTCTCATTTTCCAAATGGATTATTTGTTTTGGTTCTGTTCTTTCTCTGTTGAATTGCCTTTGAACTTTGGCCAAAATCTGTTGACTATGTGACCTTTTCTGTTCCTTCTATTCCTTTCTGTTGGATCTAGATACGCCTTGCTGCTGCTGTTACACAGTCTTGATTACCATGGCTTTCTAGTAATGTGAATCCTCCTAGTATGTTTATTTAAAAATTGTTTTGGTTCTTTTAGTTCTTTTACCTTTCTACATGAATGTTTGAATCAGCTGTTACTGATTTCTGCCCAAAAACTCATTGGGATTTTGATTGAGATTGTATTTCATCTGTAGATTAAATGAAAACAGTTCATATTATGAGAATATTGAGTCTTCCCACCCATGAGCATCATAGCTATCTTTACAAAAGTCCCTGACTTACGAACATTCAAGTTGCCAACTGTCACAGCTGTACAGTATAAGATTCACAGGTTTACTGATAAGACTCACTTCTGGATTACAAATGAATACAGTTTATGAATGTTCTCTCAGAATGGAACTCATTTGTAAGTCAAGAACTTTACTAAGTCTTTAATTCCTCCTCCTTTTCTTCCTCCTGTTCCTTTTCCTGCTTCTGTTCCTCCTACTTCTCTTCCTCTTCTGACAGGGTTTCACTATGCAGTTAAGGCTGCTGTTGAACTCGCTTCATATCCCAGACTTGCTTCAAAGTCACAGAGAATCTCTTGCCTCAGCCTACCAAGTGCTGGGATTATAGGTGTGTACCACCACACCTGACTAGTCTTTGATTTCTTTCACCAGTATTTTATAGGGTTTTCCCCTCTGTGCTGAGGATTAAACCTAGGGCTTTAAAACTTGCTGAGCAATGATCTACTACTTGGCTACATCCCCAGTCCGTATTTTGTAGTTTTTAGTGTACAGAGTCTGTACGTATTTTGTTAAATTTATACCTTAGTGTTTCAAGTTTTTGGGTACTATTTTAAGTTGTACTTTTAAAAATTGTTCATTGGTAGTATGTAGAAATAATTATAATCTATGAGTGCTAAACTTAGTAGTTCTAGTAACTTTCTTATGGAATTTTGTATAGGGACAATCATGTTTATTAGTAATATAGTTTTATGTCTTCCTTTCCATTTTGTACATCTTTTAATTCTTAGCCCTGCTATAATACTAGATCTTTCAATAAGACATTGAAAAGGACTAAAAAAGAACAGATATCCTTCCCTTCTTTTCAGTCATAGGCAAAAATCAGTGCTGTCCTGGTATTTTATTTCTTTAAATACACAAATCTAAGTATAGTGATAGTGTAGCAAAGAAATACTATTGAATTTTATTTTCCATTGTGCTCATCAGTTTTCCTGAAATCATTCACTGGTATATCTTGTGATGCCTCATGCACCATATACATGTATATTTTTCTCCCTCTCACAAAATGCATACCTAAGAATTTCTATTAAAGCACTTATTGTACTTTTATATATCTTATTTTTTTACCTGTCTGCCTTAATATAAGGAATGAACGAACACTTAGGGGAAATTTATATTGTAGATACTTGGTATTAGGTTCAACTATATGAGCTATATGAAATTCCTTACCTGTAAAATTTTGTTTCAAGTTGGAAAAAAAATGGTAATTCTGAGGAAGTACTATCAGTATGTGAAATGTTCATCACTGTTGTGTCTTAGGCCTCAAATAATAAAGATGACTATACTAATGTGAATGAAATACAGACCTTGCCTTTGAAACAGATACTTGCTCAGGAAGTCTAGGCACTTACCATCTTCAGTTGTGTTTAAGTCTATGGTTTATCCTTTAGTATATGTGCAAGTTTAATCTTGTGTTCCTAGCCCTTGTGATTCTCAGTGTCCATCTTTTTTTTTTTTTTTTTTTTTTGGTACCCAGGATTGAACTCACAACCGCATTCCTGCAAGGCAGGCACTTATGCCGCTGAGCTTACCTGGCCCTCTCAGTGTCTTTATACAATAATTACAAAACACTTCAGCAGTAATTTTATAAATAAATTGCAGTGACACGATACATACTTTCTATGTGATGATTTTTTGAAAAAAAGTTTTACATTTTTTCAGTTGTTTAATGTAATTTAAATATTTTGCTCACTAGCTAGTGGATTGAATAGGTGAAGTGCACCAATTTTCCTCTCAAAATAACTTGATATTTCATAAAAATAAGACAATCAGTGGGGGGAAATGTATTTTCTTACCCTGACAGAGAAGCATTCTGTTTTTTGTTATTCTTTTTTTTTTTTTTTTAAATT